>JABUQX010099851.1:35000-40365 GCA_015478945.1 Trachelipus rathkii
TATATAATATAATAATATATATATTATATATAATATATATTATAATAATATATATTATATACTATATATAAATTATATATATTACTGCAATGTGGGTAGCAAATTTCGACAGCGTACGTTCTGCGTTCCCCCTATCTGGAAAAAAAAAAGCTATCATACCCAAACTAAAACCCAGGAAAGACCCCAACTGACCTTCATCATACCGCCCCATATCTCTATTATCAACAATATGCAAACTACTAGAAAAAAAACTATACTAAACAAAATAACTCCACACATAATCAAACACAAATTCTAACACGGTTTCAAACAAACCATTCAACCACAACAACAGCACTCATAAACATTATTCAACACATCAACGGCCTAAACTCAAACCCAAGCTCACAACCAATAATCAACTAATCGACATCAACAAACCATTCGATAAAGCACCTAAACAAAACTTGATCCACAAAATAAAATCTAACATCCCCACTAACCTTAAGAAAAAGAAATGGATTTTCCAATTACTATCAGGAGAATGGCAACAAAACAAACAAAACAATACAAAATCCGAACACGTAAACATCAATTACGGAGTACCCAAAGGCGGCAATACTGGTCCCTTGCAACTATTCACAACCTATTCCAGCCGATCTCTTACAACCACAAACATAACAACCTACGCAGATGACATTACCATAGCCACTACATACCAGAACCTAAACACGGGCCCACAAACCTGAACAACAATACATCAAATCAACTTCAAACTGGCTGACAGAAAACATAATGTCACCTCACCAACAAATCAACAATTACTTTAATCACCACCGACTGCCAACTGGGCGCCCCCTCCTCTACTTAAACAAAATTGCCATACCCTTCAACAAAACTCCCAATATCCTTGGAGTAACACTTGACACTCATCTCACATTCACAAAACACACAAACATAACTTTATCTGCAAACAAGAAAAGTGAACATATTAAGAACAAAAGAATGTTAAGAATCACAAAATAAACCAACATCCACCACCCTATACAAACAATACATTCGTTCCACTCTAACTACGGCCTCTCCAACTTGGCAACCCACTACTGGACAAACAACAAAAGAAACTCCACAACCGACACAAACACAAGCACTAAGATCATAACAGGATGCACATCAACACCAACAACAATCCTACACGAAGAAAACAAAACGCTAACCCATAAGACACTCACTGCTGGATTGATAGGCACACAATCTTTTACCAAAAATAGAAACAGCACCATGTCACTTGCTCTCTAACCCATCCCCACAGACCCCAAACCAATCCCTTCTTCCACCAGCCTACATTACAAACACTTCCTTAATAACATCCATTCCATCTCAAAAAATTCAGAAGAACTAACAGAACAACTCTTAAGACTTAGAGCAACCAAACAACCATTCTTCTAAAAAAAAACCACCAGAAATAGTAACAGAATCACTCTCTACCAAGAACCCAGTCGTAATCATTGGCAAGCATTAGATATTACAACACAGATCAAACTCAAGCCAATACCACACAAACACCTGTCAAAACTGATACCAGTCCCGGAGGAAAACACATCTCACTTTTTTTTCTCTCCTGTCTCATCTACTCTCAACCCAGCAGCAATTCTGGAACATTAAGTCCTTGGAGATCTTCTGAATATAGCCGGAGGCGTCGGCGGGTTTCTGGGCTGCTGTGTGGTCTCCCATGATGGGTGGTCCAGGGGGTGGAGAAGGAAAAGCAAAGGAATAATATCTTATTCGAGCTCTAAATAAATCTTATTTAACGCCAATAATATATTTCAAAGTCTTTTAAGTAACTACTAAATCTAACTAATTTTTCTGTTTTGTTCTTCTCCCAACTCACTTTCTTAATTGAACTCATCAACCATATCAGAGGACCAAAGGACCCTCGAAACTGAATCAAGAAATTGCAGACAACTATGGAAGGTTTTTAATCTAAGGTGATAAATTCTCGCTTAAGTCACTCTCAGTTTTTTTTATTTTCGTAATTCAAACCATTTCCCCACCAATGTTTTTGCTGTAACTTTCCTTGATACTAATGTTTCTTCAAATAAATAAACGGCGAAATATTTGATTCCCTCAACCTAAACTCTTGATAGCCTCCGCCATAAAGTAGGATATTTACGAGTGTCCATCCTTCAGCTTTATCCTCCATTCACAAGTTAATTTCTCTCCTAGATAAAATCATTTAGTCACAAAATTAGTACATACCGCTAGCTTTGCTTCTTTTCATATATATATATACTATATATAATATATATTATATATATATATATATTATATATATAGTATATATATATTATATATATAATATATATTATATATATATTATATTTATTTATATTATATATATTTATATATATATATATTATATTATATATATATATATATCTTTCTCTTTCTTCATCTTCCTTTTTTTTTTCCCCAAGACTGCGGAGTAGGTGCGTGACAAGCATCGAGAAAGAAAAGCAGTGAAGAATATGACAAAAGTCGAAAGCAAAGCCCAGCCTTACCGCCCCCTCTGTCCAATTAATTAGTAACGACTCGTCGCAGTCAGAAATCCACCCTAGAGCCTCACGGGACCGAGACGGAATCCTCACTATGGTAATCGTCAAGTGTAGGGGTTCATCCCCCTGGCCCAGGTTGGGTCACAACCATAGACCCCTTACAACACCAGCCAATTCTCTCCTATCATGGCACTTTCTTCTCGCCTCAGCCAAACTCACTTTCTCTCCTGAACAACATACTTTACTGACTCAAATTTCACTTTTCTTCGTCCTCCCAGCGGCGGTTCCCACCTACAACCCCACTATATCGCTTAACACCGACTATCATTCAACTTTCCCATGACCAATCATCTCAACTACTTTCCATTTATTCTATCGTTTACCCTTTCTTCCCACCACACAACTCTCTAAATAAGTTCATTTCTCATTTTATCAAATTCTTCTCATACCTAGCACGCCCCTAGATTGTCCATCTGACACATTGAAATTTAGATCTCTACTTCTTATTCCAGACCATAGTCACTATATGCATAACACAGGTACAACATACCCTCATGCAAGACTCTAGCGCGGCTGCACGGGGGAAGACAGGTTTACGTAGTGCTATTTTTCATGATTCAGAATTCTACGGTGGAGCAACGACATTTAAATTGCAGGACCAGACAGCCTTCTAGCGGTCGATGTTCACTTAAAATAATAACTTTTCTTAGCTGTAATAATGTGTTGAATAGAGAAGAGGAAAACGCTCATGTGACATTGCAGATTGTCGATTCGTGTATCCAGCGCAAAGTTGTGAATGGTCCATAGGAAAGGTGAGACTGGTGCTAATCTAAATCGTCCAAACAGGTAGCCGTAATACTGTAATGTTAAAAAAGGAACCTCTAAGAACGTTGTTCCAGTTGTCCTCTACGGACAGTGATCTGATCCAATAGGGATACATTGCTCACATAGAGTGGGACGGGTAACCGTCTATTGTTACCTGTGTTATTGCCCTCAGTAACACGATTAGAACTATAGCGTCCTGTGTACTTATATACGATAATCATAGATCGTATATAGTCTTTCATTATGCATGTTCAAATCCGGACCTCAATTTACGGGGCTGTTGCTTTAAGGTAAATGACAGAAAGAAATGAAACAAGATTTCAGGAATGACCATATTAGAGAGTTGTGTGGTGCTGACAACACTTTACTCTACTACCACTCTTCTCAAATACACTTCGCGGTCAGTTCCAGATTCGCCATCAGTAATAATATATACTATTATATAATATTATATATATATATTATTGTAATATTTTATTAATATATATATATATTATATTATGTGCATATTATAATATATTATATAATATATTACTACTATTATATATATATATATTATTTATTAATATATATATATATTATTATATATATAAGTGATGGGACGTATTGCAATTTTGCCGAATGGACTTAGAGCAAAATTTTTGACGATGATCGTACTTTTTTGTGACATTAGACCGATTTTTATCTAGAGAGGAAAATTTACTTGTAAAATGGGAGAGATAAGCTGAAAGGGAATGAGATTACAACTTTTAATAATCTTAATTTTGGGCGGAGTTTTTTAAAGTAACTTCTAAGGTTTGATGGCATTAAAACTTTTCTCCTCCGCTTATTTTAAATTTGAAGGGCATCATCTCAAGTGGCTGTCTTACGTCCTACATGGTGGGTCATGTCGTTTTGGAAATTTACGTATAAAGTAAAAGTAATGATAAGGAACTTAAAATGACAGGAATTTATTATCACCTTGAATTAAATATAACCTCTACATTAAGTATTGTCTACTAGCATATATTCTATGTATTCTAATGTTATATCTAGAGGATACTTTTTTGGTTTCTACTCTGATATGGTTATAGAGTCAAATTAATAAATGAGTTGGGTAAATGTTAAATTAACATAAAAACAGAAAAATTAGATTAAGAAAATGTATAAATTTATTATAAATAACTGTCAGTAGTATAAATTTGTACCTTTATCAATTAAAGTAATTTATTATTATTATGAATAATAGTAATATATTAATATTATATTATTCATACTTTCTTTCCTTCTTTACACTCACTTGAATCACACTACATCAATTGAGGTAGGGTATATCACAAACTAACAGCACCCAAGGAATACCCCGCCGCGCCTCCGGCTTTATTATTCACTAAGAGATCTTCCAAGGTTAATGTTATTACCAGATTGCTTCATGGGTTGAGAGTTATAGATAGACAGGAGGAAAATAAAGTTAGAGGTAGTATCCTTCGGGACCATGGTTATCTAGAGTTTTGACTCAGTTGAATTTTGTGAGTGAGTCTTTGGTTGAGTTTGAATCTATGTTGATTATTGTAATATCTTATAATTATTGGCTCAAGGTTTACTGAGTTTGGGTAAGTAGGTTTATATATATATATATATTATTTGTATATTCGGTATTATACTCTTCTTGATGGGTTTTTTTACGAAGTGTTTGTGTCTCAGTCCTTAAAAAGTGTATATATTTCTAGTAAAGTGTCTTCTAATAGTTTTATTTTAGGGTGGTTAGTGGTTGATGTTATTTATAATAGATTATAGTTTGTTAATTGAATTAGGGCTTTTTGAGTGCAGAAAGGTGGTTGTTTGAGTACTGTGGTGGATGGTGTTAGATAGAAGGGCATAAATGATGAACATGGGTGTTTTCGAATTATTGGTAAAGAATTGTGTATTGCCATATCATATTACAGGTGAGTTGTTTTATCTATGATAGGGTAGCGTTTTGGTTATTTTCTGTAGGTGTTTGTTGGTGGTATCAGTTCAATTACCTA
>JABUQX010099852.1:0-20000 GCA_015478945.1 Trachelipus rathkii
GCCTCAGTACGCCCACTTTTGTTATATATTAATAATATATATATATATATATAATTATTATTTATTATTAATATTTCATGTATGATTTCTGACTATGAAATAACTAAAAAACACTGAAATGGATAGATATTATATATATATATCTATATATATATAATATATTCAATATATATATATAATATGATAATTATATATATTAATTAATAATCCTTATTTTTTTCATTCAGATGCCCCGCCCACTTTTGCTTATATATATATTTATAATATATTATATAATAATAATATATATATTTATATATATATATATATATATTTATATATATATATATATTATATTATATTATATTAATTAATATTATATATAATTATATAATTATAATTATAAATATATTATATATATATTATAGATATAAATATATAAAGCGTTTTGTGTAGTTGACCAACATAGTTAGTCAGAATGCAGTCTCGCAATTCACATCTGGCCAAACAAAAAAAGAAATAATATTTTTTGATGGGAAGGAGTATATTTTGGAATTTATGAAATAGCCGACATTAAGATTTCACAGAAATGTATTAAATAGCCAAGATGGGCTCGGGAACTTGAAAACATAGCTTACTTTAAAGAAAAACTCTATACAAATATGCTTATTTTATCTGCATAATTTTAACAGTAATTAATCGTTTTATTTCTTTTAAAGGGGCTTTATTATTATTATAATACTTTATTTTTTTTTACTATATTCATGAAACTATTGAGTATCACGAAGAGCCTGATTGAATAACCCCAATGTATTCTGCTACTCTGTGGTGAATATTCCCAGGAGAACCAAAGAAGAAATATTACTAAACTTTGTGAAGCAAGCATATCTGGCATTACTTTGGAAATGAACTATAATTAGCGGAGACCAGCATAAAGTTCTATTGGGCTTCCCCATATGGTCTTGTAAAACGTTGTGTCGAAAATTTATCGGTCTAGTTGGAAAATGGATGATAAGAAAAAGGTTTAAATTTAGGTGTGCCTATGTATGCAGGGAGCCAAAAAATCATCAACAGTGACTGTTATTATTTAGTTTCGTGTTAATGTGAAAGCGTATAATCGTTACAAGAAATATTAAAATTTGAGTATCCTGATTTGGGAATCACAAGGCGGACTGTACGCACACTACGACGATGTCCGTACCCAGTGTTCACTACACTCCTAGACCTAGCATTGTCTGATGATGAAGAAGATATGCAGGATTTGGTGTGCACACGTGCAGATAGTGGTAGTGATTATGAAGAAAGTACTTCTACACAGTAACAGTTCTCCCAGAAGAGATCAATGTATTTTAGTACGAAAGTTGTCTCTTAAAAGCAAGATTCATGAAGCTTTTAGCATCTAGAACTAAAGTGAAAGACTGTCTCAAGGCGAATGTAAAATAACTAATTTTTCGGACAAGAGAGGTAGTACATTTCTCCATATATTCTTGAAGTAAGAAAGACCTATATAGTGTAAGGAACATACTGGACACCTACTCCAAAAGTGGGCTACCAATAAATACCGACCAGATTAGGCGATGTGTTTATGATGTTCAATCGAGAAGGCTTGAAGTGTGTTTTATTGAACAATGGCAATAGTTATACATCGATCCCAATAGGTCATCACAAAACTGAAGAGGAATATTGAAAGATATTAAAGAATGATCTTTCAGAATGACTTAGATAATAATGAACACCAGTGGTCTATATGCGTTGATTTTAGATGATGGTCAACATCTTACTTGGGCCTCGCACAAAGCGGCATATACTAGTACCTTGTTTCATATGTCGTGAGCTAAAGAAGACACTCGGGTAAGAAAGTTGCAATGGCTGCTAGGAAAATATGACCTGTAGGTGACATCAATATCTATTAAACGAACCACTGAGTTTGACAGGGGAAAAATTTAATTTTCACACTCCACATCAAACTAGGAGTGATGAAGCAAACTTTGTGAGGGCCCTGAACAAAGATGGTGAATGTTTTCAATATAAATTTGCAGATTTATATTTCTAGGGTTTGAGTATGGGTAAAACATCACAAGACTGGAATCTTTAGTCGGCTCTACAATTTCTGCACAAATCATCAGGATGACAATTTCATAAATTCCCAGTACTGATATGAAGCTTTCTGCCTGAGAAAAGTTATCTGTCTTGGTTGTTCATCAGAACTATTTTTGGGACAAGGATTAGATTAAATCTTTGCCATACTTTGTAGAACTGCGTACCGAAAATCTTTCTAGACTTCAAAAAACTTTGATATGCTAAACTGAAGCTATTAAAAGTTATCAGCTTCTACGTAGATCCTTAGAGAGGTTTCCGTGATATCTAGGATGTTATAGTAGGAACTCAAGGGAGAGGTACCTTCAGATATCAAGGTAATGGAAGAAAGATAGCCCAAGGAAGATGGGATTCAACGTAAAAAAGACTTAGTTGTTTTTGGAAGCCTTAAACGTGATTGTCATATTCTTGAACACAGAAGACATCAAGACATGCGAATTGTAATGACTAATTTGTGATTTCATTGTGCTGTAAATTGGAAGTTTTGACCTTATTAGCATTTCTAATTTACTTATCAATTTACAATATGAATATATAGTTTTGTAGTTTTCTTTGTATGTTTTACCGTAATAAACTTTCAAACATAACAAAAATTGTTGTTATTTATATAATTGTATTTTGTGACACCCTGTATTAAAGATCTAGAGGCATCTAGTGAAAACGTGCGGTCATATTCGGAATAGGGAGAACAGGTTATCTTATAAAATGACCTTCAACATGTTTATTGCAGCCATCTTGTTTGGCACAGTGAATAAAAGCATCGCAAACTGAAGTTTCGCTAACTCTCGCGAATGAATGAAGAATGGTTCTTTCAAATTGAAATACAATCAAGTAGTTATTACTCATTTTATGTAAATATATATATTAAAAAAATATTATCTTAACAATGATTAGAGGTTTCGGTATAACTTTCAAGTGTGCAAGATAAAAAGGTTTTAATATAAACCAGAAATAGATGAAAAATGAGCACGTGTTTTAAACTGTTGTCTCGATCTCAGTTATTTTCACGAGAAATGTATTAAAAAAAAGGCAATATTTATACGTTTTATGTAAAATATAGTGAATATTTTTGCTCAATTAATCTATTTTTATAGCATATATAAAATTAAGTGATTGCGAAGGAAGGGAGGCAGTAATATAATTTTGCAATTGCATAAACTGACAAAAGCTAATATTTGTTAATTCAGAGAGAGTAGCAAGCACTATTGATTAACCTTCAACCCATTATTCCTACTGTTATTCAACATGGAAAAATCATTGCAATTTGTATCACTAATAAATTGTCGTCCTTTCTAAGTAACAATATTTTTATAGGGTAATTATAATGCTAGACGAATGATTTCATGCATATAAACAAAGGGAAAGAAATAGGAAACGTTTAAGATACATGTAGAAATGAGACAATTATTAAGCCTGTAATTTTTAATTAGTTATTCTTTTTAAAAAACATTGTTCAACTATATCTTATGTACGACTTCTCATTTCATTTGACATTTCTGCTGAACGACTAGTGATAATTTAAATTAAATTATGTTTTATATATCAAGACCTTAAATTGGATGTTATATGTTATCACATTACGAAAAAGGAATATATATAAAGAAATAAATATATATTTTTTAGTAAGAATTACTCGTTCCTCTTGCAAATAGTGTTGATAAAACTCTGTAAAAGGAAATTCATTTGCAAAACTTGAGATTTACACTCACTGAGCTATTCATTTTAAAAATATCTCAGACTTCGTCTGTCATACTCCCTCTTATCTAGTAACAAAATTCTAGTGGCATCCAGCTGCATTATACCTGATAATATATTATATATATTATATAATATATATAATATAATATATATATATATATATTATATATATTAAATAATTATTATATAATAGTTTATATTATAAATATATTATATATACTTGAAGTATGTGTGTGGTGTGTGTGTGTCCTCACTCTCTCTAATAAACTAGATTAATTACCTAACAATCGAAGTATAGAGGATCCTAGGTTTCGTATGGCTACGTTATATTCGGTTGTATTAACCTAAGCTAATATATCATGGGACAAATGTTGTTGGACTCAAATAACAAATAGTGAATGTCGTTTGTTGAATAACATTTGCAATTGAAACAATTTTTAAAAGAAAATCACTCAAAAAAAAGCAAAATGACGACTTTCACTTCAGAATCAACACCTAACAGCAAAAAAGTCATAAATGATAAATTTAAAGTATGTATAGTTACATAAATATGAAGAACTTGTTAATGCCAAATTATACTTTTCAATTGATGTCAGTATAACTAATTATATAATAACTTGACCCTGAGCGCGTGAGCAATAAAAAATCTAAAATCAAAAAAGAAAAATATCTAGATATATGCTAGAAATAGCACGTAGAGACAAAAAAATTAACAACTGGGAAATATCGAAAACAAAATTAACAGATATGATAATCAGAGTTCAAAAAAATCAGAAAGTTGTTTATATCATATTAATAGAGGAAATGGCAAGAGATGAACAAATGATATATTAAAGTGGGCTCTATTAAATCTGAATCTTCTAAGAAAACGACTATTTAAAACGTGAACTGGGAATATGAAAAAATTGAATGATTAAATTAGCAATGAATACCCAAAAGCCATCAGTATTGCAAGCATCCAAAAGAATGAAACGTCCTGCAGTGGACAATAAGGGCGACGATGATGATGATAATAATTTTGAAAAAATGTTCATTAGAAAATAAACGAGTGTAGGACTTGAATTTCCTATCAATGAAAATATATATATATATATATTATATATATATATATATATTAATAAATATATGTATAGAATAATTTATATATAAATATATAAATAAAATATATATATATATATATATAATAATATCATATATATAAACTATATAATATATAATATCAAAATCTAATGTGAAATAAAAATAAATATAAAGATACATAAAATATATATATAATATATATATACTAATAATATATATAAAAATATAAAATATTATATATATATATATATCATATTCTAATCAATTCGTTTGCCTATGTTTTCTCTTCAGTCTTCTCCAAAAAATCTCTCTCTCTCTCTCTCTCTCTCTCTCTCTCTCTCTCTCTCTCTCTCTCTCTCTCTCTCTCCTCCTCTCTCTCTCTTCTGTTCTCTCTGTATTATATTTTTTGCTCTAATCGACAGTTCAGATCGGTTTTATCAGATTTGAGAATAAAATATATTGTGGCGTACCTTGCCCCCTATTTACGCTTAAATTTATTGCGCAAACATCGGATTGGAATAAAAGGAGAAATGTAAACAAAGAAAAGGTTTATAAATTGATGTCAGATTTGATCATATTTTATTTCATATTGGCTTTTTTTTATCTTTTAGTTTCGCTGGATTTGTCTTTGTTCAATTTACACATTTTTCATGACCTGCACATATACTTACAAAATGGTTCAATTTACATTCACCGTTTATATATATATATATATATATATATATATATATATATATATATATATTTATATATATATATATATAATAATATATTATTAGT
This sequence comes from Trachelipus rathkii, assembly GCA_015478945.1. Taxonomy (NCBI): domain Eukaryota; kingdom Metazoa; phylum Arthropoda; class Malacostraca; order Isopoda; family Trachelipodidae; genus Trachelipus; species Trachelipus rathkii. The sequence goes on from JABUQX010099852.1 coordinate 5,635, forward strand.
ATATATATAGTATATATATATTAGGGCCTATATATATATATACTATCAAATATATATATAAGCCTATATATATAATATAAATATATATATATACTATATATATATATATATAATATATATATATATATATAATAGATATATATATATATATATATATATTATATATCATATATTATATATATTATATAATATATATATATATATAATTAATATAATATATATATATTATATATATATCAATATATTATATATAGTATATATATATTATGCCTATATATATATATCATGGCCTATATATGGCCTATATATATATATACTATAATTATAATTATTATATATATTATCTATATATAGTATATATTATATACTATATTTAGGTGGTTCTATATATACATATATTATATATACTATATATCATATATATATTTAATATACTATATAAATATATATACTATATATTATATATATAGTATATATATATTATATATATATATATATATATCTATAATATAATACTTATTATATATTCTTCAAATCTTATTATATCGCAATGAGTTTATAGGTGAAGTACTATAATACATATAATACATTATATATACTTCTTCTATAGTATATGTGTTATAATTATAATATATATATATATTATATTATATTATATATATATATAATATATATTATATATATATATATATATTATATATTATATATAATATAATATAAAACTTACGTCCCGCGGGGTGGCGAATCCAGCTCTTTAAAAGGTAGCGTCAGCGGTAGCCTGCCGTTCCAGAGACAAAGATAACATGTAAACTTGAAAAAGCCGTCTTGGGAACCCACAGGAAGGCCACCATTTTGAAATCTTCGGAGATAAACTATCCAATGTCCTTCTTCATGATTTCAAAAAGGCACTTAGAAAATTGCTCACGCATGCATGTGTTTCTCTTAGGAATAGCAGTGGTTAAGGAGGAAAAAACGAAAGGATGGATACATGTTCGCAGTATGAAGTAGACGATCATTGAAGACTATTCACGAAAATGGAAACTATCAATGAAAGAAGCACCACTTGCAGGGTACAGACAATTCTAAGAGTTTCATACAAACCTGTGACATTGTGGCAAAAGCAAAGCCCATCATGACTGGGGAAAAAGAGTGGTGACGTTTTCTCTCATTTCCAACTTTCACATTTTCGTGTAATATATTCCGCTGCTTGAGCCTTGAGGTCAAAAGCTCGGTATTGGACTTTGCGAAACCAAGATCCCTAATCATGTCATCGATGGTCTTCATGGTTGGGGAAAGATGGGTTTCTCTTCTCAGCTACACTATATTCAGATCAACGACTTTATCGTCTTCTGATTTGCTGCTTTTCTGAAGATGGTTGTCTTCCCTTTGGAGAAATGGATACAGGAAGCTCAGGAGAGTATGCCACTTGGGCAATGGATAGCGGAAGGTCTGGATATATGATAGCAGGTGCAATCTTGCCAGTTCGATGCTTGGATGGGTCTAAAAAGCTTCAAAATCAAAAATTAAAACGAATAACTTATCTTTATAAGGTTACATCAGATTTTTCAAATTTTAAAACCCATAATAGTTAAAAACACTTAAAACAGGCCATTAATATGCAAGCACACATAATTAAAAAAAAATTAACAATACAGTTTGTTTATTTTAAGTCCATTTTGCCGATCAGATGTCTGCAAATCCTTCCAATCACTAACAGCACACATATAAGACATATAATATATCATATATACTATAATATACATATTATATATTATATTATATATATATATATATTATATATATAATATATATATATATATATATTTATAGTATATATATATATATACTATATAAAATATATTTATATAATATATATATAGTATAAGATTATAATAACATAAATATATATATATACTAATATATATAAATACATTATATATAATAAACTTATAATATAATATAATACTATAAATATAATAATAATAATACTAGTATAATAACATACCTATAATTATATTATATATATATATATAGATAATACTTATAAATACTATATATATATTATATATCATAGACTATAAATATAATATATATAACCTATTATATATATATAATACATACATAAAATATATATATATATGATATAATATATATATATAGTATAATTACATTTCTTGTAAAGATATTGAACGAATTAAAAGGATTACAATGCTTGAAACATTTATATCGCAACAGGACAAGAAAGTATTGAAAACTACAGCAAGAGGAAAGCTTTTAAAGTTGCTTGAAATGTTAAACGGATCCATTTAAAAATATGAGCTATTATTCGAAGAAATTTCGAGCTTGCGAGCAAGATGGTCAATTAGAAGCCGTTATGTTCCTGTAGATATGAGCAAACAAAATTCAAAACGGTCTTAGAAAGTATGCTCAGTTACTCGTTGCATTGTAAAAGCTTAAACGAGGATGCCCAAGTGACCTTGTATGTAAGGATAAATAGACCAACATAATCGTTTCACACATTTCTTTTGTTTGATCTGTTTGGAGGCAAAATACCATTTAACATATCAGATAGGAAGCTAGTCTAAAGCGTCTCACAAGTCCTAATTTTTTTGTCATTTGTTTAAGCTTAAAGTAAACTATAATTGCAACTTCATCTAGCTCCAAACGATGTGGTATTGTATATTTTTCATTTTCCACTAATAATATGAATATTCTGATATGAATAAACTTATGACGTCAAGATCACACTTGCAAACTGGCCGTTTTAACATTGCATCGTATTGTAAAAGCATATATAAAAATTCATTAATTAGCAAACCTCAAACAATACCAAGTCTAATTTACTGAAGCATAATCCATAGACGTGCATAAAATAAATCTCGAACAAATTCCAGTCTGTATAATCTAGTAAATTAATCAATTCCTTCTTGTACAGGATTGCTAAGCCATTATTATTCATTCTCTTAAGATACCGCACCCAAAGACAAGAGTAGAGTAGAGTAAACTATTAAAATCTTATAGAGATAATAAAATCTACCAGATTATAATTAAAGTTAATGCATAATTATCTACTTGACAATATATTTCTTTCTTGCAAAATCAGAGCAACCAATCCATTTACATTAAAGAAAATCTTTAGTGTTCAATAATATACAAGCACCATAATTAATACAATTACCAGAACAAGCAATTAACTTAGCTTAATATTTTGACACTATAAAAGAGCATAGGAGAATCGTAGATTGCAAATGGCGACATAAATTTTGTAATCATTGGAAAAGCCACTCCCTCGGATTACACAATTTTCTATATTTGAACAAGTGCACAATTTAATTTTATATGTTCTCTAAATATTGACATATTATTATACATATATAAATTTATATATATCAGATATAACTTTATAATATATATACTATAGTATATATACTATATATTATACGTACTATTATATATCACTATACCCTAATATATTTAATTATATATCTACCTACTATACTATAATATATATATATAATCTTTCTATAATATACTATATCATACTATATATATATATATATAATATATATTATATATATATTAATTATATATATAATATCAGTATAATATATAATATAATATAATACTATAATATTATATATAATATATAAAATCCAATATTATATATATAGTATATAGTATAGCTAAATATTATACTTAAATTACTATACTACTATAATATATACTAATATATATAATATATATACATATATTTATATAGTATATTATAATATAAATAATATATAAAAATATTAAATAAAATAAATATTAAATTTTATATATATATACTATATATATATATCTATATATATATATAAATATAAATATATAATATATATATATAATATACTATATATATTATATAATAATAAATTATATTATATATACTATACTATATATATACCGTATTACTATATATATTATATATGAGTTAAATAAATACTGCAATCACTCTAGAGAATTTATAACTATAAAATATATATTATATAGATTTATATAATATATATATATAGTATATATATATATAAATAATATATAATATCTCATATATATATATACTATATAATACTATATATATATATATAAATTATAATACTAATATACTATATATATTAGGGGTCTTATTAGATTATATGCCCAGTGTCTTTGGACTAGTACAAAAGTGTTATTTCTAGCAACTTTACTTATTTTAGTTTCATGAAGGGGAAGATCCAATATTCGGTTCACGCTAAGCACAATTTTCGCCCCCTAAAAAATGGACATAAAATTCGGATTTTCAGCCACGATTTTTGACCCTATAAACACCAAACTATAGTTTTCTTTTTTGCCCTTCTAAAACGTTGTTTTAGAGTTTTTCTGTGTCTTAGTTCATTCATATTCATAATTTTCAATTTTTTCAAACAAACTTATCTTAACATTTTTCTCATCAACTTCCAGAATTTTTATCGGAAAATTACTTCAAAAACTTGAAATATGCATAAGATAGGGTCCATTGCCTTACAAAATGCACGAAGATACTTTTCGATATTTTTTGAGTTTTGTGCTCAGTGTTGTCCAATTTCAAACACACTTTTTGGATTTTAAAATGAAAAATTGCAGATAATTTTTTTTTTCTGTTTGTGCGAGGTGGATGAAATTTTTAGGGCATATGTAGTCAAGAGATATGCACATTTTTTTATTAGATAATTTCTTTACATATGCATTAGTTTTGGAATTATTCTTGAAATATAATTCAAAAGAAAATATTTTTTGAGGATGATAGTAAGAATCTTAATTCGTAGTTCTTAATTATTTATTAATGTTTATATAATAGACTGCATCTAGCCCGTACTGTACGCAGCCCGTGAAAATTTGATGGTGATCGGAACGAGTAGATAAAAATAATATATCAATTTTTCACTTTCCAAATATATTTGTAAAAGTGAAATATTAATATTTTTTTTCCTACTTGTTTGATTAACATCAAATTTTCAGAACTTGTAAAAAATTACGTGCATCACCAGTAGCCTTTGGTTTACAGGTGTATTTATCCAAAACCACCTGGGCCTAGAAATTTTTCATTATTATAGTATTTTCTAGATTTGGAAGACAAACCTTTGGCTTCAGAATTATATTGCTAGAAACGTAATAATTCATCTAGAATTCTGTTCTGCTTGTTAACCATCTGTATGATGAAGGGTGCCTGGAGATTTCTTAGCTAATGATGGCGACATATTCCCTGATTTTATACTAATACACATTTCTTACAAATATTTTTCATCGTTGCTAAATTGCTTAAACGATATTCTGATCTTTTTCAAGGTTGCGTTACAAGTCAAAATTCCGACCTCTCCAGGCTTATTCTTACATCTTCAATTTTATTTCCTAATGCTAAACTTCAAAAGTTTTTTCGGTCCCGGGATGTTGTTCATCAATTACCTTCGAATATAGTGTTTGAATAGAATACATTTGAGTAAAAGGCATATTAAACCACTGTATTCGATTCTTTACACATCTATACTATATAGTATATTATATATATATACTATATATTATATTATAATATATATATACATATACTATATTTATATATATATATATAATAACTATAATATATATATATATATATATATACTATATATATATAACCTATATATATATATGTATATATATTATATATAATACATTATACTATATATATATAGTAATATAATAACTATATATATATATATATACAATATATATATATATATATATATACTATAATATAATATACATAGATATAATATATATATAATGAAAATAATATAGTAATATATATAATATATATATATTACTATATATTATATATATATATATATATACTATATAGTATATATAATTATAATATATTATAATACTATTATATATATCATATATATATATATAGTACTATAATATATATAATATATATATATTATACTAGTTTATATATAATATATTATATCGTATATATATATATATATATTATATAATAATATACCATCGTAACATATATATATATATTAACTATATATATAAGATATATATATATATATAATATATGTATAATATATATATATACTATAAATATATAAATTATATATATATAATATTTTAATAATTTTATATATATATATATAAATGATTTGTTATACCCTTGAGAAGATTTTTTATCTATTATTATTTGTTCGTTTCTATTACAACATTTTATGGAGTTTAAAACTGTAAGCACTTTTGAATAATTTTATTTGACATGGTTATTATTTGGAGATTAAAAAATATTAAATTTAAATTAAAACACCACTCTGATGAGCATGGTACAATTTTTTAAAATCTAACGAACGCTTTAAATATCAAAAATAGCTTTCGTCATGGACATGACCTCTTCAGTTTTCGCGTTCTTAGTAACTGAACAGCATTAAAAGTATATTTTCAAAAAGGTAAAACATTTTTGGAACGCTGATATAGTCCAAACATTTTTCCTGGAATATGACAACCGGCAACCTGTTTGCTATTTTTTTTTTTAAATAAATCTATTTACAGCTAAATTTTCGAGTAGGTATAGATGTAGGTACTTAACTTAATGTGGAAACATAATTATGTAAGGCAAATATTTCATACACACCTAAATGTTACTTGACGTACTACCAAATACATACACACAAAACACCACACGCTCACACACAAAATACTTTAAGATATGTAGAAGTACACACACATATATATATAAATATACACAAACATATATATTAAACTATATAATATAATATATATATATATATATATATATATTATATAATATATATATACATATATTTATATATGATATATATATTATAATATATTATATATATATATATATATATATAATATATATTATATATATATACTAATAATATATAAAAAAATACATATATACATAAATACATGCTATATATATTATATAGTATATAGTATAATAATATATATATATATATATAAATTATAATAGATATATTATATAGTATAATATATATATAATAATATTATTATAATATATATATATAAAATATATATATAATATAGTAATATATATAATAAATAGATATATAATATATATATAATATAATCATATATATATTATATCATATATATATAATAATTACATAATTATATATATATCATTATAGTATAATAATATATATATAGTATATATTATATCTATATAATATATATATATATTATATATATAGTAATATATAATATTTAAACATTATATATATACCATAATATATATATATATATATAGATACTATATATATAGTATATATATATAAGATATATATAGATATACTATATATAATATATATAATATATATATTATATATATATATATATATAATATATATTACTATATACTACTATATATAAATAACGTAATATATATATATATAATATATTATATCATATTAATATATATATATATATATTATATATATATATATAGATATATATTATAATAACTCTATATATATATAATATATAGTATATAATATATATAAATATATATATATATATATGTCCTTAAATAATAATTTAATTTACTATTGAAAAACACTAAATATAATAAACCAAATGAATTTCACCAAATCCATATTTGTAAGTATCTAAAACAATTTAAAACGTAAAAAATCACAAACGGCCAGTATAAGAATTAAGTGAAACCCGGAGGACAAAGGATGAAAATTAGAAATATTGCGAAATATCTTTATTAAAGGTGGAAATGAAAAGACAAGTAAGATAAATAAAATTAGGCAACATAAACTGATGAACAATTTTATAAGTTTCTCTGAAAAGATTTTTGAACCAACGTAAATTTATTGAAATTATATATATTATACAAGTATATATATATATATAATATAGTATAATATATATCATATATATATAATATATACTTTATATATATATATATATATATAATATTATACTAATATATATATAGTATATATATCATATATATTCCAAATGGTCCTAAGTGGGTTTGAACCCCTTACCCTTGAGATGGTGTACTCCAGAGTGTTACTCGAGACCACGATTGGCTAAAAGGAAACCCATCATTTTACCACTGAAAGCTTAGCTGCCCAAGAGGAGCGAAGGCGTTCTCTGGACACCTAACCTCCGACGGCCCTCCCCGCCAACACTCGGGAGGGGCAAACACTGCGGTAATTTTTTAACCGGACATGACTAATAGACTATTCAAAGAATGTTTGTGCAATAAACGCGCAACAATCTATTGCTATATCTTCAAAATGTCCTAAAAAGTGGGTTATTGAACCCTTACCCTTCGACGATGGTAAACTCCAGATGCTCTACCTCGAGACCCACAGATTGCGGCTTAAAAATGAAACCTCCATCATTTTACCTCTTGAAAGCTTAAGCTTTCCCAAGAGCAGAGCGAAGGCGATGTCGGACACCTACTACCGACGCCTACCTCGACCAAACTCGGGTAATCAGGACATGGCAGCAACTGAGGTAATTTATAACCAGAGAACAATTAAATAGATATTTCATAGATGTTTGCGGCAATAAAGGCAACAATTATCTTGTTATACTTTCAAATGGTCCTAAGTGGAGTTGTAACCCGTTACCCATTGAGATAGGTTACTCCAGAAGTGTTCAAACCTCGAGACCACTAATTGGCTAAAAGGAAACCCATCCTTTTACCTCTGAAAGCTTAGCTCCCCAAGAGGAGCGAAGGCGTGTGTTGGACACCTAACCTCCGACGGGCTCTCCCGCAACACTCGGGTTCAGGGCAGACAGCTGTAGTAATTGTTCCTTAACCGCGACATTTAGAGTAGATATAAATCCCAGGAGAGTGGTTTGATGCACTTAAACGCAACAATGAATATTCTCGCTATATTTTCAAATGGTCCTAAGTGGGTTTGGAACCTTACCCTTGAGATGGTACTCCAGGTGTTTACCTCGAGACCACGATTGGCTAAAAAGGAAACCCATCATTTTACCTGAAAGCCTTAGTCCCAAGAGGAGCCGAAGGGCGTCGTCTTTGGACACCTAACCTAACAGTCCTAATTATAAACATATATATATATATTATATATACTATACTAATATATTAATATATATAATTATATATATATATATTATATATATACTTACTTATAAGTAGTAGTATACTAATAATATATACTATACTATATTAAAAATATATATATATATATACTATATATATATATATATATACTATTATATATAATAGTATAAATATACTATATATAATAATATAGATATTATAATAATAATATAATATAAACTATATATCAAATATTTATATATATATATTATATTATATATATTATATTCTATATATAGATATATATATAAATATATATATTCTATATATATATAAATATATATATATACTATATATCATAATATATATTATATTATATATATATATAACTATAATAATATACCTGTATATCATTATATATACTAATATATATATATTACGTATATATATATATAGTATATTATATATAATACTATATATATAATTATATAATATATCATATATATACTACTATATATTATATATACTATATATATTAGTATATATATATAAGTTGATATATAATATATTATATATATAAAAAATATATTAATATATATCATATATATATATTATATAATATATAATAGATAATAGATTCATTTTATAATATATATAGTACCTATATATAGTTAGTGATTTCACTTTACATCATAATACTGATAAATTTACATTTCTATATATATGTATTATATACATATATATATCAATATATAACTATATTAATTATAATAAATATATTATTATATATATATAAAATATATATACTAGTATATATATATATATATATATATATACATCATATATAATATAATAGTATATATTTTAATATATATATATAATTTATTATGATACTATATATTTTGTACTATCATTATATATTACCATATTTTGCTACATATAATTTGCAGTTTATATACACCTACTATTGTATTTGGATTAATCTTTATTACAGAAGAAAAAAAAACTATTTAAATCATAATATATATATATACTAAATAAAATCGACCTGATATCTATCAAAAAAAACAAACCAAAAACAAACAACAAAAGAACAAAAAGATCAAACTCATACAAAAAAAACAAACAACAAAAAAAACAACACAATAAAAAAAAAAAGGAAAAAAAACAACAAAGAAAAAAAGAAAAAAAAAACAAAAAAAAAAAATTAAAAAAAAAAAAAAAAAAAAAAAAAAAAAAAAAAAAATAAAAAAAAAAAAAAAAAAAAAAAAAACAAAAAAACAACTAGTTTCGTAATAATAAACAAGATAATATAGAATATGTTAATGAAAGTTCAATATAATAAAAAAGGCTAAATAACCCCTACTATATATTAATAGATCATACTACAGATATACTATACTTACTAGATAATCATAATATAATAATATATTATATTATACTATATTAAAAATATATAACAAACTATTTTTAATATATTAAGTTAATGTACTGGAACTACTTATAGCAATAGTAAGAAAATATAACAATTCACGCAGCTTAATTAATATGCATAAATATTTATTATTATATATACCCTAACCTAGAAATACACAATACAATACGTAAGCATATATAAATCTACTTCACATACATCCAATACATAATAGTACAAAAAAAAAACTCATCAAGATACCCTATATATAACACATACACACGCCACCAACAGTATCCTCTATCACTCATACGTGTTAGACCCACAAATCACCACTACCTTACTAGCGCTAAAACATAATACATCAAATAACAACTATATAGACACAAATATATATAATAATAATACTAACATAACATTTCCAAAATAATAAAGTAATACATAATAATATAAACAAAATTAAAAAAAAAAAAGCACAATATAAAAAAAAAATAATACTAATTTATTCATATATATAATATACTATATATATATATATAAATAATATATATATAAATAAACCTAAGCTTATACTATCATTATATCTATACGGTCTAATAATATTCATATACTAATTATATATATATATATATATATAGTATATATTAAATTAATAGTATATCACAATACGCAAGTAACATATATACCGGCGACTACAAATCGAATAATACCATTATATAATATATAAAAACGATCAGTGAAAAGCGCTCAGCACCCATCCGAGCTTTCAACCGGTACTAAACGAACCACGCTGGTACACGTCGCTCCTACGAATATAATGGCGATAACTATATAATATATAATCACCGTACCTAATAGTCTGTAATTACCGTACTACGCTACTTACTAGTACTAGTCACTCACGCTATATGATACCTGAGCCAAATTGCCTACCTCAAACTACCAACAGTCCCTTAATGTACTACCTATATAGCGATACTTATCATATATACTATAACTAAATCATATAGGGACTAATATATAAAATATACTATATATATATATATTTATATATATATATAATATATATATATATAATATATAATATAAATATACATAATATATATAACACATATAATATATATATAATAATATTAAAAAATATATATATAAATAATAATATAAAAAATATAATTATTCTTAATATATATATACAACTATACATTAGCTCATAAATCATATATCTATATATATAATATCTAATATACATATTATATAATATAATATAACTATATATAATATAATATAGGTAATATATATATATGTTATATATATTATATATAATATATATATATTTGAATATACTATAATATATATATATACTATATATATATATATATATATATATATATATATTATATATATTACTATATATACTTATATATATACTACCTATAATTATATATATATATACATATATATATTATATAGATATATAAATATGTTCAGTATTATATATATAATTTATTTAAATAATATTCTATTTGACTAAAAAATTATATTAACATGGTTTGTTGGAAAGGTAAATATCCTACACAAATATACAAAACTGCACATCCAATCAAAAGTGATACGAAAAATAGACCGATGTCGCATATATTTGGACAATTGCCTGTCAACTCGCTCCAGATTTCAGTGATTTATTGCCGAATGGACATATTTTCTACGCTTTATTAAGCTTATTTCATTATCGTGTCAGGAAGAATTGCTTGTCATTAGTCTTTCGTTATTATCAGTGATAGATGCGATTAGAAATGTATTATAAACATCTTATATTATGAAATTTAGGGTCATCTTATTTAATTATGATTTTAGTAATATTTGTTCTATATATATATATATATATATATATATATATACTATATATATATATATAGTATTTATATAATATATATTTATTTATATATATATATATATATTAGTCACTTATATATATATATATATAGCTATACTATATATATTATATATATATTATTATATATATATATATACTTATATATTAATATATATATAATAGTATATATTATATATATATATATATGGTGTGTGTTATTAGTGACCGGTTTATAATTTAATAATAATTCCATAATTTGAAAAATTTATTGTTTTTATCATACAACATCTTAATAGATACGTGAAATTTTTTCTATTTCAATATTTCTTTATGTAATATTTTGATAGAAATAATTATCGTTTGCAATAATATATATAAAAAAAAACTTGTTAAATCGTTATTATAGACTTGGTTTTACGGTGGAAATTAAATTATTATTTTTTAACAGAATTTAAAATAAATAATTATTTTTGCTATAATTCCCTTTAGAGGTCTGATAATGTTAAAGCTTTAATAAGCTTGCCTTCATGGTATTATGTTTCTCTCTTTGATTTGTGTTCTTCTTCTTCTTCTTCTTCTTCTTCTTCTTCTTCTTCTTCTTCTTCTTTTTCTTTTTTTTTTCTTTCTATCATTTTCTTTGTTCAATATTCTTCTTCTTCTCTTCCATCTATTAAGAATTTTTTTTCATTCTTGTTTTTTCCTTTTCTTTTTTGCCCATTTTTCTTTACTTTTTATCATTTTTTTCACCTTTTCTTTCTTTCTTTTTATCTTCTGCCCTTCACCTTTCCTTTTTTTCATTTTTTTTCCTTTTCATTTTTTTTTAGTTTTTCTCCATTTGATTAAATATTATTTTCTAATTTCCCTTCGTATTTTTTTCTTCTCTCTCTTCAGCCTATCGTGACGTATCCTTACGTCACCTGTAACATTTTTGATGTTTTTGCCCTATAACATCCTTACAGATAACTATATACAAAACGATGGGCAAAGTGTGAGATTTTACTAACATACAACATGCAAGCAAGGACACATATAAGTGTCGAGGTAGTCTAAGTGAGTTATAAACCCTTACAACCTCGATAATTCTGAAGAATAGTGATGATAGAAGGACATCATAGTTAAAAATTAAAAATGTGTGATTTACTCTTAATTTATTTGACACTTTTTAAGCAGATTTACTCCACTTACCTCCTCTCCCTTACCTTTAACACAACTTCATGCTGCCATTCTGTAAAATTCTCTTCAAAAGACAAAAACTATTATTATATGTCTTTTTTAAATGCATTTATATTAAATGCAAATATTATTTATAAGTTTTCGCATATTAAAAAAATTAATCTATTGAGGCTTCAATCATATCCATGTTTCCGATTTGTTCCTAGTAAAAGATAGGTGAGAGTCGCGGGCTACAAATCCCGGAAGAGAAAGAGGATTTAGAGGTAACAGAGAAAAACGAACGCAACTGAAATTCTCAAGGCCTCTTCCAGTTTCTCTCTTCATCCTCCGTGGGTGATTACTCTTGTATATTCTGGATGCCTCTCCGATTCTGCTCTTTCTCATATTTGGCGTCTTGCTCAATATATGTTTGCTAGAGGAATAACGGACAAAAACGCCCTTTATAGTAAAATATATGAAAACAAATTGTAGAAGTAAAGGATGTTGACAATCCGCCGGCCTAGGAGAAGAATACGAAAGAAGACCCCACACAGAAAAATAAAACCTGAGGGCTGAGAATATATATACATTCTCTTTATTGCATAAATAAGGAGAAACTACTTAGGTTTTTAATTTAAACGTGGTCTATATATATATATATATAAATAAATAATATACGTATATATAATATATATATATATTATATAATGTATATATATATATAAATATATATATTATATATATATATATTATATATAAATATATATATATATATATATATATATATAGTATATATATATATATATAGATTATAT
>JABUQX010099853.1:0-24193 GCA_015478945.1 Trachelipus rathkii
ATATATATATATAACTAATATATATAGCGATAGGAGGGTTGGGTACGATATGACATAGACATAAGGCATACGCCCCCTCTGGTGTGATTGTGAAAAGGTAGAAAGAAAATCCAAAATAGCATACTAATTAAGATACATAAAAGATACATCTTCCACCGAGAAGATACCGATGCCGGTTCACCCCTGCCTAGATTGAATGAATCCCCCATGGGATATCAACCTGCCGAGAGGGGCGTGTACAGCAGGCCTGAGGCCTTACCCTCCTTCGGAGGGTAATGGCCTGCTTACACGCCCCTTCGCGGGCTGAATACCCATGGGGATTCATCTCATTCTAGCAAGGGGTTCGAAACCCCGGGTAGTCTGCTCGTGGAAGAGTGTAAGTTCTTTTTATATTTTTATCAATTATTTATAGGAAGTATTAATTTCTTTATGTTTAACATAAAATCAAAAGAATCTTTTGATTTATGTTTTACCATATATTATACAATATATTATATGTACGTATATATATATACTATATTAGTGTATAGTCTATAAAATAATTATGATATATATAGTACATTTGCTATATATATATAGTATAATATATATATATATACTATTATATATAATGAATATATATATATAGTATATATAGTATATATATTATATTATATATAGTAGGTAAGACTTTGTATGCTAATTCCAACGCTGGCACATATCGTCATCTATATTTGCCCCTACTCTGTGATTGGCTGAAATATCCTATACTTTCGTGAGTTGGTTGAAATATCGCCTTAAATCTCTTAGACTTTGTGTTTGTGTCCTACATATGGGCCTTATCTTTTCCTCTCGAGACTTATTTTAATCCGTCATATTTCGTTTGATTTGAATCGTGGTAGACAGGTTTGTGCTCTGTCTGAGAAATGATTTTTTGTAAGATATTACTATGTTAATGCGAAAAACTTGGTACGTTAGCATTTATTCGTTAGTCAGTATGATAATTAGACAGGTTATGATAAATCTTTGCTAATATACCATGTTAATGTACGGAAATTAACATTGATAGTCCCAGATGCTTGAAAAAGTTGAATAGGTTACGTTTTGTATGTAATGTTAGCTCTTTACTCGATGTTATAGTATGGAACATTGCTAAGGGTAAACAGTTTATTCCCGTGTTAAATGGTCATGCTTACTTTTGTCGTTGTATACTTAATATTTCTTAGTTCAGGTGTGTTGCTATGTTGCCTTTGATCTAATGTAAAATTGTTACGTTAACATATATTCGGTGTGTGTGTGGTGTGTGTGGTGTGTGTGTGTGTGTGTGTATGTTGTGTGTGTGTGTGTGTGTTGGGTTTGTTTTTGTCTGTGGGCATTTATTCTTAGTTCATTACCATAGTTAGGTTAGGACGTTTCAAATCTTTGTTAAAATATTACTATGTTAATGTAAAATGTAACATTGATCTGTTGAAAGACCAGTGCATGAGAAAAGTGTGAAATGAGTGTTACGTTTTTGTAATCTATTTTGGTTACTTTCGCTGTTAAGTATTGCGGAATTTAGTTAATGTTAGCTGTTTTTCGTGCTTAAGGTAGTGTTATTTTTGCCGTTGTACATTATAGTTTTAGTTCAAGGGTGAGGTATGTTAGCTTATTAATGTGAAAACTTGTTACGTTTGCCAGTATTGTGTGTGTGTGTGGTGTGTGGGTGTGTGTGGTGTGTGTGTGTGTATTGTTGTTAGTGTTGTGTGTGTGTTGTGTGTAGTGTAGGTGCGCTATTGCGAATTTATCTTAGTTTTAGTTACAATCGTTACGTTAGGATACCGGATAAACTGTTGTTAAATACTTACTATGTGTTAATGTAATAATTAACATTTGATCATGTTAATAGACTATGCATGAAAAGAAACTAGTAGTATGTCTACGGTTTCTTTGTAATGCTATTGTAGTTACTTTACTGTTGTTAAGTATGGAATTTGTTAATGTTAGCTGTTTATATATATATATAGATGAGTATATATTAATATATATAAATATATATAATATTATATACTTATATATATATAATATAGTTATATATATATATATATATATATATATATATAATATATTAAAAGGTCTACCACCAGGTCTCTTAAGTGTTTACAAATTAAAATATATTTCTATTTGAAAAAAATTTTTGTTTTAAAAAAGTTTTAGAAAAAGGGTAATGCTAAATACAAATGTATTTGATTGAACAGAAAATAGGGTAGTGACATAATATTTTATTATAGTACTGGTAGGGTAAGCAGTAAAGCAGAGTAAAAACATGAGGTGGCGGGGTTGGGGGTGGGGCCCCCTGGAGCTGTTTGCTCTGTAGTGGTTTTTACTCTTTTGCTTTATGGTCCCTGTAAATCATAGTTTTTCCGTGGAAAGTCTTAGACAAACTGTTTTTCTAGAAACAATGTTTTTTAAAAAAAATGTTTTATTTTCAAATAAAAAGTAAAAATGTTTTTCATCAAAGAAAATGTTTTTCTTTAAAAAAACACAAATGTTTTTAATCAAAAGTACTAATGTTTTTCAAAAAAACATTGTATTTAATACATGAAGAAATATAAATATTATCCTTCGACATGAAAATTTAACTTTTAAACTTTAACTTTTAACTTGTAACCTTAACTTTAACTCTAACTTTACCTTTAAACTTTGGGAATGAAACAGCTTTTCTATAAATAAAATACTCAGTTTGAAAAAAAATGTAAGAACTATGTTATAGACCCTCTAACTAACACATACACATACACAATTATGACAACATGGCATACAATACAACAACCTTTATATTAGGGACTTGAATATATCATCAGCACGTTATTTGATCAGTCGAAATGGCTAAGTTTTGACTTGAATATCTCAGTTGGTTGACACATTATGTATAATTACCATTGTGTAATGGGTATAGAGAACCACTTAGTTCTTCTGTGTTAAGTTTTATAATATATTTGTACAACATAGGGCCGTTGCTACATATATTTATGCAATCATATGGGGGCTGATGTTGATAGAGCTCAGTCTATGTATTAATAACTTATATCCTTTTCAAAATTGTCAATGTTAAAACAGGTATAAAACCATAATTTTGGGGGATTGGCTCCCATCTCAATTGGGGTCCCTAGACAGTTCTTTGAGTTGTAGATGAAAATATGATATTCATATTCTAACATCACGTAAAAACGTATATAAAAACACTAATGATGTAGGTGACAAGCACATATTTACTAATTCGGCACCACACCACCCTGCACCGGTGCCGATAACGATAACTCCATGATTCATTTGTTCTATCCTACGAAACTTCTATTTCCTTTCTTCATCTTTTTCTTGTCCCTGTAACTCTTAATTTTCCCTTTCTTTCCAGCTGGAGGATCCACTCAAAGGGGTTTCGAACTCATTTTGGGGGTTACGAAAACCCAAAAATTCGGGAATCCAGTTTTGAGAACATATTATAGTATATATAATATATATTATAATAGTAATAATTATATATATATTAATATATATATATTATATATAATACTATATATATATAGTATATATATATATATACTATATATATATAATCAAGGCCTGTACTATACGTATATACGTATATAGAACACGTCTCAAATTGACTAATAATGTAACTGGGAGCCCGAATCAGTCTGACACTCCCGACCACAAACACTCCGGGATCCGAGCTCCGGCTCATAAATGCTCCGTCATATGAAGACTTCTTCTCTTTCTGTCTATAGTGGAGTTCCTTAGGAGCGCTAGAGCTCCTTCTTTCTTCGTTCTTCTCTTTTCTTTATGTTGTTCTTACTCTCTTCCTTGCCTTTTTTTTCCAGTAACAAAGATGAGTCATCAAAGCTGAGGCATCAAGATATCGAGTCATCAACAAAAGTGAGGCATCAAAGCTGGAGGCATCAAAATTGAGCAATCAAAGCTGAGGCATCAAAGTTGAGGCATGAAAAGTATATGAAGTGTGTATGTGTGTGTGTTGTTGTTGTTGTGTAGTGTGTGTGTGTGTGTGTGGAGTGTATGCTGTGAAGGTTATGGGTGAGTGTAAGTGTTTATGGATGAGTGTAAGTGTCCTGATGGGTGGGCTGGTAAGTGTCTATGGTGTGGTGTGTATGTGGGGTACTAAGTGTCATAGTGGTGTGTGTGTGCTGTAAAGGTGTAGGTGTAGGTATATGTGTGAGCTTAAGTGTCTATGGGGGGTGTATGGGTCATAGTGTGCGGTGGGTGTATGTGTGTAAAAGTAGCCTAGCGGGTGTGCATGTGTGTGTGTGTGTGGTGTGTGTGGTGTGTGTGTGTGTGTTGTGTGTGTAAGTAGCCCTAGCGTGCTGTGTATTTGTTTGTTGTTGTGTTGTGTGTGGTGTGTGTGTTGTGGTGTGTGTGTGTGTTAGATGTAGGTGTGAGGTTAGGACAGTAACATACAGGGACTTAAGTTAGGGGCAGATACCTACATGACCTCTGTTTAGGACGTTCCCCTACAACAGGTACGGCGTCAGATACCTACATGTGCTCGACTTAATCTCCCTTAATCCCTCACGAACTTTAATGAAAGGTCAATTTCGGGCCTTGATAACGGTATCAAGGCCGAAATAACAAGGCGCAAAGACCGAAATATCACGGCCAAAACATCAAAATAGGGGCTAAGCGACCTAAAGGGGGTCAATCGTAGAAAGAAAGAACCATCCTAACAACTTCTAATACACACCAATGCGAATCCTCAATACCTCAAACATAGGGGTAGACACTACAATATAGGTCCATACGTTATGACGTAGGACATGCCATTGCTAGAAGTGCTAGAAAAGGGTTGGGTACTAACTGGTAGAAGGAAGCATCCTAACACCTTCTAATATATTACCTAATCGAGTCTACGTACGCTCTATAAGCAATAGGTAGGCAATTAATATGGGGGTGTGTTTAAGAAAGTAGGACATCGTCGTGCTAGCAAGCTAGAAGAATCCAGTTTATGCCAACTGAAACCCTACAAAAATGAATTCTACCCCATTGAAAACATATATATGTAGCCACCCGTCATTGTTTCGTAATAGTTGTACGGAGCCTGAATTCCAATTTCGGGACCGCAACCACGTCCGCTTCCGGCTCGGCTGACACAATATGGTTGCTCAATTGTTTAACATAGTCATTCTATTTCATTTATTCTCTTCTATACACTCACCATTTTTCAGCTTTCTAAGTCCATTTTTTTAAAATTTTTAAGGGGTGGGGCCCCCCAACCCCTTTGACGTAGCGGACTTGAGAAGACATTGGATACAACAATGTTTTGCAACATATAAGGAAGATATGCCAGTTTGAAGAAGATACGATGAACTCTAACACCTCTTTTGCTAAGACATATGTTCATTTTGTGCTCATCTTCTCTGCCCCACTTAAATGACCCCGTCTGGGGGCCTGGGACTTGGCGTTCGCGAAAGTAACTACGGGGGAATCTTATTTTGAGACATTCTACCCCTGTTTGTCACCCGTTACACCCTTCATAATAGGTTTTTGACGAAGGGTACCCCATCTACGAAAAACGCATGTTGGGCTGCGTTCTAAAAACGCAACGGCTGAAACGACACGCTCGGCATTAGCGGCAATCGACTCGGCAATATCCGTCAAACAGTACTAGTCACCCCTAATGACTCGACTTCATAGCTCAAGAACAAAAATGTTAGAAAAGGGGGGTAGGGTAATGTCTAATACCTACTCTTGTTAGGATGAATCGATTCCGTTTAAACCACAGAATCGCATTCAGGCCGCAGTGTCGAATATTATACTATCGAATACAAATCATCGGAAATATTCAGGCATATACGATATATCGCATTAGAAGGGTTAGAAAGGGGGGGTGGGGGATACTAGAGCGCTCATAGACGGAACCAACCTAGCACATTCTAATGTACACCAATCGCTCCCCCTAACAATTATAACCTAGGAGTAGGCACTAAATACCGGGTGTAATCGATGACGTAGGGATATTGCATGCTAGAAAAGGCTAGAAAAGGGGTGGGGTAATAAAACTCATAGAAGGAACCAATCTAGCATATTCTATATACACCAATCGACTTCCGTTAACCAATACCCTAGGGGTAGCACTACAGACGGTGTATCAACAATATAGGTCGGACTCGTGGACGACTGAGTTGGACAAGGATAGAAGAACGGGGGGTGGGGTAATTACCCCCCCCCGTTTGAAAAGGGAAAGCAAAACAAAATTTCCAAAGCCCCCCCTTTTCTAAAAACCAAACCCCCCACAAAAAAAATATTCCGGAACTCCCCGTACCCAAATAACCTAGGAATGACACTAAGCGCGGTGTATTCTACAATATAGGTCGGCACGTGCTAGAAGCTAGAATATAGAATATTAGAATATTAATGAATATAGAAACATGCGTGGACCCTTTTCTCGGTCGGCCGGCAACCCTTTAAGTTTCTCTATCTTCGGCTTCTTATTCAGTATTTCGGTCTGCGGTTAAGATAAAGAGGGTGCCACTTTTATGACCTTGCGGTTTGGTGGTTAGATAAGCTAAGTCCGATCCTGACCTATACTACATATATATATATACTAATATATATTAAATATTATATATAACAAAAATATATATATATATATATATATATTATATATAATATATATATATATATAATTATATACTATTATATCTATATATATATATACTATATATATATATATATATATATATACTATTAAATATATTATATTATAGATATATATATATATAATATATAATATAATATATATATAACTATATATTATATTACATTTATTATATATATATATATATATAGATATATATATTATATATATATATATATTATATATATAGTATATACTATTTAATATATATATATATATATTAGTATATATATATATATTATATAATTTATATATATATATATATATAGATATATAGAATATATATATATATATTATATATATATATTATATATAATATATATATATATTATATATATATATATATATATAGTATATATATACTATATAAGTATATATATATATATAATATATAATTTATATTATATATTAATACTGTATATAATCCGATTATTTATTCCTTCAACAATGGATTAAATGGATCGAGGCACAGAATTTAACTCAGAAATGGGTTTCCATGTATAAGTAATTAACAGATTATATTTTTAATTAATATGAATATATGAAATATGTATATTATATTTTTTTTCGGTAATGGTTTCGGCATGCCACATTCAATCATCTTATAGCCAGATGCTGCTGTAAAGGCTGAGGTATATATGTGTTTGTACGTATGTATTGTAATATGCGATTATCGGTTGTGAATATGACGTTTGAGTTGATTTTAATTTGTCAAATAAGTTTTGAATCAGGTAATGTAATCACTTATATTAAATGAATTAGAGCTTAAAAATATATCTTAAATAATCTTTACCATGATATTATTTTTTTATTATTATAAAGAGTCTTAATTATAACTTTTTTTTTTTAGGGAGAACAAATAAAAATAGTTCTAAATAATTCTAAATAGGAAAATTTTCTTCAGATTTTATTGTAGGCAGAGATTAGTTGAAGTATATGTGGACAATAGAAACATCTGGGATTGTGTGGAAGATTGGACGGTTCCATTGACAATGATTGGTCCTATTCAGACGGATCTTCCGAACAGCCACGCACTAACAAGTTTTCTGATACGTGGCAAAGCACTACTGTTTGGAGTACGGTCTTGTTGTTCAAGTTCATTCCCACAGACTTGTTCAAAAGTTCATTCCCACAGTCCTTTGTTTCATTCAAAGTTCATCCTAGGAAGAGAATGTATCTTCACATTCATATACACATTTCTTCATAAGCATAATGCCCATATTTGTCTTAGAATTTTCCCAACCACCCAGATATTTTCCAGAGTTGACACTTAATATTATATATATATATAATATCTATATATATAATATATATATATAATATCTATATTATATATATATTAAATATATATATATTATATAATATATTATATATATATTAATATATATATATATATTATATATAAGTATATATATTATAATATATTATATATATAATATATATAATATATTCTTGCCTATAGGCTATACAGTAACAAATCGAAAGGATGTTTATTTAAAAAATTATAATTACTTAATATAATTATACTCTCAGTATATATATATAATGATATATAGATATTATTAATATATATATATATATAGTATATATATATATATATATATATATATATAAATATATAGTATATATATATATATATATATATTATAATATATATATAATTCAGCGCCATGTAGGGAACCCCCTGTAAACATCTTCATGGTCTCAGCTTGAGAGCTACAAAGCAGAAGCACATTGTTCGAAACACTTTACTGACGAACCCAAGGCTTCGAGCCGTGTCGAGAGGTTTGTAATAAAATATATTTAATTTTTGTAAATATATTAAGGTATAAT
Organism: Trachelipus rathkii; assembly: GCA_015478945.1. NCBI lineage: Eukaryota > Metazoa > Arthropoda > Malacostraca > Isopoda > Trachelipodidae > Trachelipus > Trachelipus rathkii. The sequence goes on from JABUQX010099853.1 coordinate 8,501, forward strand.
GGATTAGTCCTATAAGTTATGAATACACACCTAAAAACATTAAAAATTGATCTATCAATCTATTCCAATTTTCTACCTTTTTAGATAAAATAGTGTATCAGGCATGCGTGTTTTTTAAATTTTATTTTAAAAGATTTTTTTATTTATTTAAAAAATTTTTTATCATTTGATTGTAGGAGTTTTTTTTTTTTTCCTCACAATAAAAAAATATTCATATTTATTTCCAGTCAATATATTCGTTCAAATTCTGAGTTCTTTCATATTTCTATGATGAATTTAGCAGTTCCCGTATACATGTAAACAAACACTTTGGGTCTCCAAATAACACGAATTTAATATTTGAATAGGTCTCTCGGCTTCGGGGAACTACGGGTAGGAAACTATTATTCCCCCCTGCCGGGGATGGTCTCGGAAACCCCCGCTCTTTGGTATTTGGGTGTCGCGGTGGTTCCTCAGCGCCCCTCCCCTACGGGTATGGAAAACGTCCCCCCTATGTTCCCGTCGGCTCGAGATCCCTATATTGCGTATAAAGCAAAATTAAATAGAAAGTCTATTATTTTAACGGAGTAACCAAATAAAGGTCTCTAAATAGGCCCTTCTAATATATTAATATATATAGTAACATATTTTTTTTTTTTTTTTACTTTTCTTCTAGGAAGTCATACACGATTCCAAAAATGTATTCCATTTCTCTGTAGCTTAATTGTAGTTTTTGAGTTTTTTTTTTTTTTTTTTTTTTTTTTTTTATTTTTTTTTTTTTTTTTTTTCTTACACTTGCATCGTAAAAGTTTGAACCAAGCATTCAGCAATGTATTCCGTTTCTACTGTAGCATTAAATAGTTTTTAACAAAGATACATATGACGGCTAATCCAGACCTGGCCTATATATATATTATATATATAATATATATATATATATATATATATATATATATATCTATATATATATATATATATAATAATATATCTATATATATAATAATAATAATAATAATGAATATAATAATAATAATATAATATAATTAATAATAATGAATAATAATAATAATAATAATAATAAATAATAATAATATAATAATAATAATATAATAATCATAATCATATCATAATCATAATCATAATCATAATCATAATCATAATCATAATCATAATCATAATAATAATAATAATAATAATAATAATAATAATAAAAATAATCATAATCATAAATCATAATCCATAATAATAATAATAATAATAATAATAATATAATAAATAAAATAATAATGAAAATAATAATAATAATAATAATAATAATAATCATAATAATAATAATAATAATAATAATAATAATAATAATAATAATAATAATAATAATAATAATAATAATAATAATAATAATAATAATAATAATAATAATAATAATAATAATAATAATAATAGTATTTACATAAATTATAGCTTTCTATTTTGTTTCCTCGCGCGCAAACAAGAAGTCACTGATAAATAATTTTATTTGTGTAAATGAAAATCTGAAGTGTTCATAAATGGTTCTTTTAATTATAAATAATAAACAAAAAGCAAAGCGCCTCGTTTGTTATCTTCTTCATCCTCTTTTGTGATCATTTTAATCGTTTCAAGTTTTTTATTATTGTTATTGTAAAGACAAAGGGTCTTTTTCTAATTTAAACAAAAACGATAGACTCTTCCGTTATGACGTCACGCCCGCCATGATGTAACCGAAGAGGAGATAGGCTTGAAAAAGGCTATGAAGTAAAATGAATAGTGTTTGAGTGTCATCATCTGACAGCTTTGTTTGGGTTTATTTCATTGCTGTTTTTGTTGTTGATATAATGTTATCTTTCAGAGGGATTCGATTGTGAATGCGGGAAAGAAGATATTATTTATTGTAGTTTATATTTGCCAAGGTTAGGCTGCAAATAATATGAATTCATTCATATATAGATTCCGTAAGAAATAACTCCCGGTTTTGAAAGATAATAAAAAGTCATCATAGATCATTTCAGAATTGTAATGAATATATGCCAGAACACTGTTTATCATTTGTTTCCAACTATCCAGAATATTATGCCATTCAAATGCCGATCACCAATATCTATACACGTCTGAAGCCTCACCTTGAAATTCTGCATTACTTTCTCTTGACCTTATCTGGTGGTATTGGCGAGATCTAGCGTCGAATAGCGGCTTTGAGTGAGTCGTTTGTCATCGGCATAGGTTTGTATCTATTAGTCTACAGTTGCCCCAAGAGAAAGAAGTCACAGTTCTGCATGATCGAGCGAACGTGCGTGGCGGCCATAGAATGTCACCAAGAAAAGTGATTTGGCGCAATGGAAACCTTTTCCTGACGACTCTCATGAACCCTCTCTCTGAATATCCGATGGTACCATCTTGTTTTGGAACCACAGAATCCTATTTCGAAACTTAGTGAGTTTCAGTTCCAGGAAAGTACGTAACATCTCTATATAATGAAAGGTTATAGTGAATAAACCTCTGACCTTCCCTACCCCAAAAAGGTCAGTGCGTATAAATTAATCTAAATTTCGCAACAGAGCACCAAACAGTATATATTTCTTTGGCTGTAAAATGGTTGCCAATGGAGGTGTTCAAGATTGTATTCTGTCAAATACCAGAAAGAGTACGGAGAGTGATGCAGTAGAACACATATCATTTCCCCCAACACTATTAGCTCTGGCAACTATGGTGGCAATTTGGGAGTTATTCTTGTCACTGTAGGACACAGACTTGTCCCTAAGATGTTAACTACTATTGTCGGTTTTTGAACTTTTTGCTTGTCACTTTATTAGTGCAATTGTTCTAATCTCGTCTTTGTAATCTTTTCACGTCACTGCCCTTTGGACCATTTCAGATTTTAATGGACAGCATTTTAATATCTCCTTTGTTCATTTAGTCATTTCTTTCTATCTAAATGACAATGACTTTCCCCATCTCCATTTCCGTTATTTGACAGTTATATCTGTTTAATTTTGTGTGACAATCGTTCCAGTCTTTCATTTTCCAATTCCTCGTGTTACTCCTAGCATGCACATTTTCACGATTAAGTTAGCCTACTCCTCATTCTAATGTATCATTATATCCTGTGTATAACCATTCTTTAGTTCAGTTTTTTCATCTTTTCTCCTAACTTCGCACAATCGCACGATGCTCCAAATAATCCTTTCTGCTTCATCTTTTAGTATTTTGCATTCTGTAGAAAGGGTTCTGCAGTTGAATATTGAAGTTTAATTTTGCAGAGCCAGCCAAATTGGAGAATCTTAGCACTTTCGGCTGCCGATCTACCATGCTCGCTGCAGTAGTTTAGAGCCTCTTTGCCTCCGGTGTTTATAGCTCGTTAATTATGTTTTGGTTCCATTTAGGAGTGGTTGCCAATACTTACTAAACTTGCCCAAGGTGGAGAGGCAACATATTCTATCAGTGTTGATAGCTGCTACAACTGGAGTCGATAATCATAATTAAATTACTGCAAGTAAACTGGTTACCCTTATCCGACAACAGGTAAACTCCTGTTAGTAACTTTGTCCATCAGAGGACATTATATATATATATATATATATATATATATATATATATATATATATATATATATAATATTATATTATATATTTTTTTTATATTTATATTGATATATATATATAAATATATAATATATATATAAAAAATATATATATATATATATATATTATATATATATATATATATATATAATATTGTTATTGTTAGTTATTGTTGCGAGATGCATTCTGCCTTTTTTTGGACAAAGTTTACGAGCTTTCTGTTATTCCTCAAAGCGCGTAAAATGATTAATAAAAGTAAAGAATTACTTGAATATTTGTGCCTAGTGACAAGGAGGAATGGGAATGTCAATTGCAATTGCTGGAGAGGAGATACGAAGGAGTGCAACTTATAGTGCCTGAAGAAAAGAGACGGAGGGGAGTGCCATTTATAGCGCACGGAGAGGAGTGATGGAGGTGAGTGCTACCTGTAATGCCTGGAGAAATATGCCACTTGTAATGTCTGGAGAGAAGACGGCGGAGAGTGCCACTTGTAATGCCTTTTAGAGGAGAGACGGAGGCGAGTGCTACCTGTAATGCCTGGAGACATATGCCGCTTGTAATGCCTGGAGAGAAGACGGAGGGGAGTGCCACTTGTAATGCCAGATGGAAGAGAAAGATAGGGGTGAGGGGGAGTGTCACTATTAGAAGACGTTCACAACATACTCGGAAATGGAAAATATGTTTTTGGAGAATTACGAGACACGATGGTAGAGCAAATGAGTCTCATGGCAAAGGACCAGAGTTCGGGTTTGATCCCTTGTCTGGATTCTAGGTAACAATTGCCTAGATTAGTTCTCCTAGAATGGGCAAATACTTTTATATATAATATATATATATTATAATATATAGATATATATATATATATACTATATATATATAGTATATATTATATATATATATATAATATATATATATAATATATATATATATATATATGTAGTACTCCATTTAACTTTGTAAAAATAATTTTAATTTTATGTTCGTACTTATGCAGAATTTTGCGCGAGCAAAATTTTAGCATTAGTCAAAGTGAAAATATATATAAACTCGTCCTCTTTTGAGATACTCTTCAGTCAGATACAGAGTCAGAATAAATTAACAAGAAGAATCAAGATACTCTCTCCCAGAAATCCTCCAAACTTAAAACGCTCGCGGCAAGAGCGAAATTTCACGGAAGGGCTACGGCTCGCCTGCGAAGAGTATCTCACAGAAGGAACTTTTTATTACTTTTATACTTATTTCATATTGACTTATGTTGAATAAAAACATCATTTCAAATATGAATTTCTAAATTACCAACCTCTTATATAGGGGGCTTGCTCTTAAAGAAGCCAACAATCTAGCAAGTCTACCTATATAATTGGTGAACCGGAGAAAGAACACGCCACAGAACTTCAATCAACGCTTTCTGAAAAACAAACAAAATGAAGAAAAAGAAAAACTACAAATAACACAAATCCCAATCAGAACACTTGGAGAAAATGACTCAAGCAAAGAAACATTATCGATACTGGACTTCATTTTTCATCTCTAATTTGGATTATGGTCATCTTTTCACAACTCACAGTTTCAAGGATTCATTGTCAGACATAGCAAACTTCCTTTAAGGTTGGATTTCTTTCATAATTTTAAGTTTGGATTATGGGCAGAAAATCATTTTTGAATTCCACTACGACTTGATTCCTTTTCGAATTCTAAATCGGTTCTGTGACCTCTCCTTTTTATGTTATGAAGAAGTTTTTCAAATAAAGGACCTAAATTTCAAGCAATTTTCGCCTCTACATATTAACATTCCTTTATGGTATGATTTCTTTCATCATTCAAGTTTGGATTTTGGGCAGAAATTCATTTTTGAATTCCACTACGAACTTTGATTCCTTTTTTCGAATTCTAAATGGTTTCTGTGACCTCTCCCTTTTATGTTTGAAGAAATTTTTCAATAAAGGACCTAAATTTCAAGAACTTCGCCTCTACATATGTCAAGCAATGTTTTTCTCTCGTACTACAACTTTGAAAACTACGTGCGCATGGTCAAATCATGGATACGTTAAAAACGCCTTATACTGGACTTTCCTTGGAATTTTAATGGTTCGATCAATGTGGCCTATTTAAATCTTGTGAATAATTCCATTGTTTCATATCAATAATTATTATTATTTAACATTTTTGTACTTTTATGCATTTAAATGTTTGTAATGTTTGTTTATATCTAACGGGTAAAATAACCAAATATGCTTTCTTTTAACTGTTATCGGGTCACAAAAAGAAGTGCTTTTAACGTTTTCTATCGTTATTTTTATCCTACCGTTTAAAAACTTATAAATAGAAATAATTTATTTTTTGTTTAATTTAGCTATCCTAAAAATTAATTAATTTATTATGGAAAACAAAATTTTTCAATGAGGACGAACGATAATTCTCTCTAATAATTATTAATGAAATTATTGCTATTTTATTGGAATGTTTCTTAGGACGAACAATAATTTTCTATAATAATTAATAAAATAATTTTAATTTAAGAAATTCGTCTATCTTGTAAAATTGTTGTTTCTCAAAAATGCATTTTTAGGGAAATTAATAGTTAAATAAAATTAAAAATATTTATTTTCAAGAAATATACAGAGTCAGAATAAATTAACAAGAATCAAAATACTCTCTCCCAGAAATCCTCCAAACTTAAAACGCTCTCGGCAAGAGCGGGAAATTTCACGGAAGGGCTACGGCTCGCCTGCGAAGAGTATCTCACAGAAGGAACTTTTATACTTATTTACTTTTCATATTTTACTTATGTTGAATAAAAACATCATTTCAAATATGAATTTCTAATTTACCTCTTTTATAGGGTGCTTGCTCTTAAAGAAGCACCAATCTAGCAAGTCTCTCCCTATATATATAATATATATATATATATATATATATATATATATATCATATATATATATAATATATATATATATATATATATATATATATATATATATATATAATATTATATACTTTCATTATTAAAAGCGGAAAAGAACTTCTGGATAAAACTGGCCTAGCACGCTATTTCATTTCACCGCACCGCACCTACCAACATTCATTTTAAGCGCCACCCGCAACCGCACCACCTTTAGGTAAATGGCATACCGCACCCCATAGCACTGCAACTTTCATATATTTTTACCTCTGCGACCGCACCGCATCAAGGTAATGAAAGTGTGTGCTGCGCGCATCAGCTGCACCGGTGCGTCGGCCAATTTAATTCCAAACTTCTGGGAGTATTACAAATGTTTTTTTCGGGACCCATGTAGTTTTATGTTGTCTGCGGAGCCGGTGTAATATTATCCCGGCACCGACTTCGGCTACCGCATTTTGAACATTCATATCTTCGGTTCCGAATCATTTATTATATTGCAAAAGATATTTTATTGCTCCGGCACCGGGTTTCGGTTCCACCGCCAAAAAGGTTCGACCCTCCGGTGCCACCCGGAACCCTTGCGCACCGTTGCTCCACAGCTCAGACATTCTTCTTAGCAGATTGTGGTCGCTTGGTTTCGAACTCTCAACCATGGTGCACAACCGGTATATCGACTTCGTAGAAGAGAGAAATCCACTTAATTGGCAGTCAATGGCCCGCATTGGGACCGCGGAGCAGCAAACGTTTTGGGATGAGTAGAGCCGGAGTTGGAGCAGTAAGCAATTTGGTCATTAATTATGTTCTTATGTTCCTAAATTTTAGGTAAAATAAAGTAGAAGAATTAGAGTTGGATGAACAAAGGAATTTTCCCCATCGTATGGAGTGACACACTACGCACAGCACTGCACCAGAGAGAGTACACCTCGCACAGCTCCGCACCAAAAAGTTGTCTTTTTGCACGCTTCAAAAGATTTGCACCCGCACAAAAATGAGTGTATAGCGCCGCGCCACCAATTAAGTGCATTAGCCAACACCCAACCGCAGTAAAAATCCTTCTTGCCATTCCAGTTAAATCTAAACAATTAATGTCACAAGTCTGAACACACATTTCCATCAGTATTTTCCATCTCTTTCAAGACTTCACACTTTCAATGCATGTTATCGATCGGGGGGGGGGGGGGCCATGTCGGCATTTAAATTCACCTTTCCTTTCAGCCTCTTTCTTAACAACTCCGTTGGTGGAATTGGTCTGCGCACTGCCTTTCCCCACCCGATAATAATTTTAAAAAAATGACGCACGCAAGTTACAGTTGGAGGAGTTATATATATTATATATATATATATATAATATATATATAGATTATATATATATATATATATAATATAATATTATATATATATATATATATATATATATATATATATATATATATATATATATATATATATATATATATATATATTGATTTCTCCTTAGGTGTGTGTGTGTGTGTGTGTGTGTGTGTGTGTGTGTGTGTGTGGTGTGAACTTCTCGGTTGCTTCAATCGTGACCTTGTGACGTCATCATTAAAAGTTTTAATGATTTTTGTTAATTTTGAGAATTTGTTTCATAAGACTTTTAATTCTTTCCCAAAATCCGAAATTTTCTTTCCCCAAAACTATTAAAAACAAATGTTGCTTACAAGAAATAATCTCTACACATAAATACACACGACAGATTTTCGTACACGATAGGGTTGGCTGACGCGCGGTACGGTGAAGTTCTGTCCATTGCGGTGCGGTATGGTTGTAAAAATACAAATGGGAGGTGCGGTGGCGGTGCGGTTGTCGAAATTTTTTTTTTGTGCGGGCGCAGTACTATATTGTATGACTACACATACAAATTACGAGGTTGAATTAAAGGTGAAAAATGTGAACAGAAAAACTTCTGCATTACTTGTTACTTCAGGCTATGCCTGCATTCTTTTCTTCTCTTCTTCTCTTCTTCTTCTATCATCGTCATCTTTTTCTTTATCATCTTCCTCTCTCTCCACGTCAATCTTTTCTTTATCATCTTCCTCTTTTTCTTCTTCATCATCATCTTTTTCTTTATCATCTTCCTCTTCTTCTTCATCGTCATCTTTTTCTTTATCATCTTCCTCTTCTTCTTCTTCATCATCACCTTTTCTTCGAAATAGTGATCATAAATACTTGTATCGGATACAGATGTGTGTGTGCGCGCGAGTGTGTGTGTTTTGATGAGAGAGAGAGAGAGAGAAGAGAGAGAGAGAGAGAGAGAGAGAGAGAGAGAGAGAGAGAGGCAATATTTTATTTATTTAAATATATTTATTTATTTTATTAATTTGAGCAAAGGTGCGTCTGTAAAGTTTTAAATTTTGTTCCCATTGACAGAAATTCTGTCTCATAATTTAACCTTAAGGCGTCTTCGATTTTGCACTTTTGCTAACGAAATGCTAAAATTTTTGTTCGTTTTCGTCAACCTAGCACAAAATCGTAAAAAAATGTTTATCAAACGTAAGGAATTTCTTTAATTCTGTATGGTTGCTATTTTATACAGAATTTTATTCTATATTACACAGAATTAGTGACATTTTTTTTTACGTTTGGTGAGCCTTTTTTTACGATTTTGCGCTAGGTTGACGAAAACGAACAAAAATTTTAGCATTTCGTTAGCAAAAGTGCAAAATCGAAGACGCCTTTAATTAATTTCACTTTCGTAATTCATAATTCATTGACGTAATTCCTTTATCACTGAACCACACAACACACACACACACACACATACACACAACACACCACACACACCACACACACACCCACACACACACACATACCTCCTTAGAAACTGGAGACTGTGATTTAATATTTAAATTGCTTAAAAAAAAAGTAGGAGATCCTAGGAAAAGTTTTTGTCCAATATTTTGAATAGAACTCCTCCTGGGAAAGCCGATATTTTGTTTTTTCAGAAAAAATATCCTGATTTCTTCTTGCAACTGCTTCGGATATTGATGATTAAGTTTCTGGGACGAAATCTATGCTGTCATCTTCAATGTATTCAACACTTTCTTCATATTTCCACTGAAACTGTAATAATATTTAGTTAAATATTATTTTATTATTAATTTAATATTGAATTATGTATTGTAAAAATTATATAATATCTATATGGGGTAACTAGCCCAAATCTTCGACAAGCCAACTGGTGGTCAGGTTGTCAGGTTGTCATGCCATTTAAATAATTTCTTGTGTCGAAAACGTTGACACATTATTTTTCTTATGGTAAAATATCGACAATAATTTTTTTATAAGGCGACACATTTAAAAAAAAAAAAATATATATCCAAATGTTCTACACATTCAAACTGACAAGGAAAATGGTCGACAAATTTTTTTTGAAAAAATGTCGACCTTTACCTGTCCAACGAATTTGGGGCCTAGTTAATCTTAATATATAATTTCAAATTCTAATTTTCCTTTTGAAATAAAGTTTATGAATCGATTTCTTGACTTTTATTTTCGCGAAATCTTTTGAAACTCGAAATTAAACTCTCTCTCTCTCTCTCTCTCTCTCTCTCTCTCTCTCTCTCTCTCTCTCTCTCTCTCTCCTCTCTTCTCTTCTCTCTCTCTCTTCTCTCCTCAGAAAACTTGTTTCTGCCTGCATTTGATAAAATAATAAAATCTTAATGTTTAATTCCAAAGTTTTTGATTAACAGGAAACTCTCATTTGCTTCGTTTCAATTGCAGTCTATCAGAAATTGGGATGGCGATTGCACCCTGTCCGGTGCGGTGCGGTGCTGCAGAGAAATTTTAATAAGTCGTGTAATATCAGTATAAATGCGGTGAGGAATCAAAATTTAATTGTCCGATGCGGTACGGTGCATTCTAGTGCGCGCCGCGGTTTCACATTGCAGAAGAGAGGTCTTGTGCTGTGCGTGCGGAAAATTTCGATCAAGATTTGAAGATTTAATCAGCAGAATTTTCAATTTTTTAAAAATGGAGAGGGAAATGCCGTGACACTAGAAAGTGGATATCCGGCACTGGAAAATAGATGCCTGGCACTGCAGAATAGATGCCTGGTACTGGAGTATGTATTCATGGCACTGCAGAATAGATGCCTGGCACTGTTGAATAGTTGCCTGGTACTAGAGAAACGATGCCTTTCATCGCCCCTTTCAACGCCGCCCGAAAACTATTAAAAAGGAAAAGGTTTTTAAAGATTTAATACATAGAAGGAGAAATTTTAGCCAATAAATAAATAATTATCAAATCTAAGACATTGCAAGACTCCGACAGGAGAGAGAGAGAGAGAGAGAGAGAGAGAGAGAGAGAGAGAGAGAGAGAGAGAGAGAGAGGAGAGAGAGAGAGAGAGAGAGAGAGAGAGAGAGAGAGAGAGAGAGAGAGAGAGAATTATTTACATGGATAATTCTATTTTCCGGTTTCAAATCCGGCAAAGTCATTTTAAAATCTAAACCATGGCTCCGATTTCGCCTCCACCATTTTATGATTGCTCGACTCCGACTCCGGCTCAGCCATTTTCAAATTATGCGGCTTCAGATCTTAACCCATTTATTGTATAGTAAAGAAAATTTATGATCCGGTTCCTGCTCTACCCAGAAAATTTTTGGGTTCCGACTCCGACTTGATTGCGTCGATTATTTTAATGGTTTGGGGGAGGGGGAGAAGGATGTACTTTTTTAAGAAACTTTCAAAATTAATTAATTATTTGTTTTTTAGATGTCCTTGGAAGAAAATAATGAAGATAAGGTCAAAGAGATTAGGATTTACTTTCGGAGTGTACGATCACAACCAATCTCAAGTTAAGGAAATGTGAAGCTTAACGGAAGAGAGGTGGTGTTTAACCACATCTCTTCAGTTCATTAAATGTAAAAATAATATAAATAAAATGATTCTTGTCTATAATGGAATTACCTTTTGACCTGGGTATTAGGCTTAAATTAGCATGGGATACAAAAAGGCTTATCTAAATTTAGGCTAAATTTAGGCCTAACGTAGTTATTGCAGCACATTTTACAGAAAAAGGTCAGTTGAAATATATTTTGACCTGGAATCAGGCCTAAATCGGCCCGGGCTACAAAAGGATTATCCTAATTTAAGACCTAAGTAGTTTTCAACCATTTTACGAGAGAATGTCAGTTTCGATATTGTAAGGAAGTGCGGGTTTGTTGTGTTTTCTTTCTCGTGGTGGACTTTGTCCATGTACATAGATAATATAATACATAATATAATAAAGAAAATCGAATTATTTAAAAGCTTTGAAATAATTTTTAGTTAACATCGAGCGAATAAGATAAATTTAATAATGAATATTGTTATTTTCTAAATAAAAAGGATGATTTTACTAATACATGTTCTGTTATGATGCAAATTATTTTGTTACATTTTTTTTTTATTACATGGCTAAGATGATGTAAAGCAGTAAAGAATAGAACAAAACGTGGCGTAGCTTGGTGTTGGTGTAGAGGGGTGACCTTACTGATTTACTGATTTATTGTTAACGGTACGTAAAATATGTTTTTAATAAATTTCAGTAAAATTTGGGCTTTATCTATCAAAGGTTTACAGCCGGTTAAAATTTCTAATCCAAAATGTATCAATCAGGTAAAAATAAATTCTTTGTTCAACGATAATGATTGATTTTATTATAGAAGTTTTCAACAGACTTTGAAATAATTTAAGTTATATTCCATGAGTAGTACAAATTATGTCATTTACTAAACATAAAATAGTTTTAATAAATTTAAACGTTAAAATTTGATAAGATGAGTGTGACGTGTGTGTGGATGTGTGGTGTGTAGTGTAGTACATCTGTGGTGTGTGTAAGTAAATCTGTGTGGTGTAAGTAAATCTGTGTGTGTGTAAGGTATGAATTGTGTGTGTAACGTAAATCTGCGTCGTGAGTGTAAGTTAAATCTGTGTGAGGTGGTAAGTAATCTGCGTGTAGTAAGTAATTGTGTGTGTGAGTAGGTGTATTAATCTGTGTGAGTGTGAGTGTGTGTGTGATGTGTGTGTGTGATGGTGTGTGTGTGGTGTAAGTGTAAATGTAAGTGTTATGGGTAAATGTGTGTATAAGTGTCCTAAGTGAATGTGTGTATAAGTTGTAAGTGTGTCGCCGTGTGTATAGAGTGTATGTGTGTAGTATGTTCTAAAATGTAAGTGTCATAAGTGAATGTGGGTGTAAAGTGTGATAGTGAATGTGTGTATAAAGTGTAAAGTGTGTGTTGTGTGTGTGTGTGGTGTGTGGTGTGTGTGTGTGTGTGTGTATGAGTGGTTTAATAATAACAATAGGCATGAAGTAAACTAACACTAAGTATAATAATAAAAATAAAATAACATATAAAATAAAAAAATATATAAAAATAAAAAAAATAATATAATAATAAAAAGTATTAATAAATAACAAACATAAATGTTAATAAATATATGAGTTAAAGCAGTAAAAATATGAGTTAAAGCAGTAAACATATGAGTTAAAGGCAGTAAACATGAGTTAAGCAGATAAAACACGAGTTAAAAGCAGTAAAGCAAGTAAAAAAAGCATACTAATCCCCCCTTGGTGTTAGGTCCACCTCTATTGATTACTGTTTTACTTTTTTAAGGTATGTAATGTTAATAATATATGAGCTTAAAGCAGTAAACATGAGTTAAAAGCAGTAAAACATGAGTTAAAGCAGTAAGCAGAAATTAAGCAGATAAAGCCAGAGAGTCTACAGCAGTAAAGAGAAAAGTTTAAAGCGTAAAGCAGTAAAAAAAGCATACTAACCCCACACCTCTATTTGATTTACTGATTTACTGCTTTAAGGTAATGTGAATGTTAATAAATATATGAGTTAAAGCAGTCAAATATGGTTAAAGAGTAAAAATGAGTAAGCATAAAGCAGTAAACAAAAGATACTAACCCTTGTTGCTATGTAACACTTTGCTGATTTAATGAATTTACTGCTTTAAGGTATGGTATGTTAATAATAGGGAGTTAAAGCGTAAAACATTGAGTTAAGAGCAGTAAACATTGAGTTAAAGCAGTTAAGCAGTAAAACCAAAAGCATACCTAATCCATAAGGATGTTAGGTAAACTTCATAATTGATTTAACTGATTTACTGGCTTTAAAAGGTATGTATGATTAATGGTTTTTAATAATTTCGTAGCAGTATGTAGTAAATAAAATGTTTTTATATAGACCTCTGGTGTTTTTCTTCTTACAGTACAATTTTTAAAAATTTAATAAATTAAAAAAGTATTAAGTAAATATAAAGAAGATCTGTAATGAGTTACAGTTTAAGGTTCGCGAAATTGTATTTTATAAAATGATTTAAGTATGAAATAAAAAGAATGACTTAATAGTATATCTTATATATATTATATATATAATATATATATAATTATTATAATATATATATATATTATATATATATATATATATATATATATAATAATATTTATATATTATATATAATACTATATATATATATATATATATTATATTATATATATATATTTCATTCGGGGAAATATTAGCGCTGCGGGCGCACGCGGGCGAGCGGATACGCGGAAATTTGCGCTGCGGACGCGACTGCCGGACGGACGGAGAAGCGGCGGGCGGGGACGTGGCGGACGGGAAGCGGCGCACTGCGGGTGCGGGTTGTGGGACTTCACGCGGAAGATCATGCCTGCGTCCTGTGGGCAATTATGATAAGAGTTAGACAAAAGATAGAGCAATCAAAGATGAATATGAATATAGGTAGGTATCAAAGATATTAATCAAGATGAGTCAATACAAAGATGAGAACAAAATTGAGGCATCAAATGCTGAGGCATTGATGCTGAGAGATCAAAGTTTGAGGATCAAAGTTGAGGAATAAATTGAGGCATCAAATATAGTGTCGTGAGTGTAAGTGTAAGTGATTGTGGGTGTGAGTGTAAGTGTATAATGGCTAGTGTAAGTGTCTATGCAGTGTAAGTGCTATAAAGTGTTACTGTGGGTTGTGAGTGTAAGTGTTATGCGAGTGTAATTGCTTATCAGTGTTATAAAATAACTCCCCATATAGTACGGAAGTTCTGCAGATTGTAAATATACAATCGATTTCTCCATACATTTTTCTGGGGAGGGTTACGACCCATTGATTAGGGCTATTCTAGGCGCTCAAGGGAGGCTAGAAAAGGATTGAAAAAGTGGCACTCAGTTGCACTATGTGGCACTAACTTGGCACTATGTGGCACTACACTTGGCACTATGTGGCATCACTTGGCACTATGACTCACTGGCACTCATTGGCACTCACTTGGCACTCCAATACTCACTCAGAATATTTAGAATAATATAGAATATATAGAACATCACTAGATACTTCTTACGGTGATTGGACCCCATCAATTGACACCATCAATAAATCTGAGTCATCAAAGTTTGAGATCATCAATATATGATGCCAAAAGATGAAGTCATAAAGTTGAGCCAAAAGCTTGAGCCATCAAGTTTGTAGGAGGCACAGTGTAGGTAGTGTATAGTGACGCTGGTGAAGGTTGGGTGGAGTCTAGGTTTAGGTGTAGGTGAGGCTGGGTGGAGGCTAGGTGTAGTGATGGTATAGGCTAGGTGAAGCTTGGGTGGGGTCGGTTGTGGTGTAGGCTGGTACAGGTGGGTGAATCTAAGGTTTAGGTGTAGGCTAGGTTGAGCTGATGGTGTGGAGCTAGGTTTTGTAGGTGTGCTAGGTGAAGGCTAGTGTAGGCTGGGTGTAGGCTATGTGTAGGCTTGGTGGGTGGCTGGGTGTAGGCTATGTGGAGGCTGGGTGTTAGGCTATATGGAAGCTAGGTGTAGGCTAGGTGGAAGTCTAGTGTGGCTAGGTGTGTGTGGGTGTGTGTGTGTGTGTGTGGGTGTTGTGTGTGTGCGGCGCGTGGTGTTAGATGTTACCGAAATATCAAAAAAAAGGGCTAAGACCCTAAAGGGTGGCCAAAAATTAAGGTGGGCCAAAATGACCATGGATGACCAAAGGGTTGGTCGAAAAATTAGGGTGGGACATGTACAACGGTGCAACCGTTTGGCGCAACCTTCTTCGAAGGGTTGCAAATATTAGGGTGGCCAAAAATTAGGGTTTGCAAAAAATAGTTCAAAATTAGGGTTTAAATGTTGGGTTCCAAAAAAAATTGGTTTATCGAAAATTTGGGTTCTCCAAAATTTTGGGTTTCAAAATTGGTTCTCAAAT
>JABUQX010099854.1:10000-23172 GCA_015478945.1 Trachelipus rathkii
ATGATTTACATAATGCCTGAACATAAGAACACCAATTTGATTTCATATTTCGTGGTCACCCGTTCTACTTGATACCTCGCATTTTTAATAGCTTTATGATAACCTATACGAAACTGTTTTAGAATTTGGCTACTAATCCTCACATTTGTCCTCAAATCCGCTTCAAAGAACTGTGCACAATAAGATCCAATCAAGCACAACAAAATATTTCAGCTTATGAAATCAAATTTCCTTAAAATTTCCTTAAATTTATGAAAAAATTTACCCCTTGACCTTAGAATATCAAATTTCTCTTCTAAATGCTTATTTTTTTTAAAACTAGGATATTTCGTTTCCTTAGTATTTTCTAATGTACCATTTGATAGTACAAACTTTATATCATTTTCATTCATGTTGTAATCACCTCTACAAAAATTGATCGACACCCTTCTTTTATTATAGTTGATGTTTAAGCTAAACCTTGGCACAATTTTCTCAGTATTATTTAACGGAACTTGTAATTCCATAACTGTTGTATATAGTAGAACCAAATCGCCCGCATACATAATAATAAGATTAGAAACATAAAATCCGAATTTGGTTTCGACATTACAATCTGAAATTTCATCAATTGATTCATTAATACTTAAGCAAAACGAGAGGAGATAGGATTCCTACCTTTATCACACTATTCTTAATCTGCCAAAATGCAGAAAAAGGTTCTTGTACTTTATACAACTTTATACAGGCCGATTGATTATTATACACAATAACTATAAGCTTAAGAGACTATTTGGAATATTAAAATCACTGAATTTCTTAACCAGAATCCTATGATTCACTTTGTCAAGTACTTTACTTCAAATCCAAAAAGGTTGCATAGACCATATAACTTTTTATTTAAACATCGTAAAATTGTTTCTTTTAGTGTAAAAGTTGCAGTTGTAGAATATTTTGTTGTGAAACCATATTATCCTATCATTGAGAACCACAAAAATTTCCATTCGAATTATATACCACATTCGAGAACCTTTGAATTATTGAAGTCTTCATAACCGGTTTGTAATTATTTATATCATTCCAATGTAAACATTGATCTTTTATAATTTGCGTAATTGTCCCCCTTAGCATTTTAATGGGTACGTAATGAATCATCAGATATGAATTTAAAAATTTAATTATTATTCTATCAAAGTTCCGTTCCAAGCTTAATATCAAATAAATGACCTACATCTGGTGGTCCCAATGATGGTTCCATTTTTTATATCACGAATTTCCTCTGCCCTAAACATATCATAATCCTGTGTCCAATATACTATTTTAGTATGAAAACTTTCGTCCGATTGACAAAACTAATTGTCAAGTATCTTCTTATATTGTCAAAGAATTTCTCAACTATATTTTGCCCTTCAATTTCATTTTGAATAGACGTTGGATAATTCAGCTTTTTTTTGTTGCTTATGCAAATTTTATTCCAGAAGCTATTTTATTCCTAGTTTTGGTAAAAGCTTTTTATATTCAATTTAATGCTCGTTAGTGAAAAATGATATAATATTCATAATTCCTATAAGATCCATACATTTGAAATAGAAATCCCAATTTATGAGAACAAATTATATGATCTGGCCATGATGTAGTATTATACCCAGGCTAAAGATAAGTAAAAGAATCATCAGAGAAAATTTTATCTGCTATACTCACATTGGTTTTTATATTGAATTTATTTAAAATTTTTCCGAAGCATGAATCATCTATATTTGAATTAGAATCATCATTAATATTCTCGAATAGATAGATAGATAGATAGATAGATAGATAGATAGATAGATAGATAGATAGATAGATAGATAGATAGATAGATAGATAGATAGATAGATAGATAGATAGATAGATAGATAGATAGATAGATAGATAGATAAATAGATAGATAGATAGATAGATAGATAGATAGATAGAAAGAAAATATTTAAAATATGTATAGATATTGCGTGTTCTTACCAGCCTTTTTCCTGCTAATAGAAAAAGGGACTTGACCAACGATCCAAAGATATTTGCAAAGAAAAGTCAAAAATTTCACTGAATCAAAGATGATTATTTCTCTAATGAAAAAAGTTTTGATTTCTTTCAAATCTTTCATATTGAAACCTTTATCGAGATGCTGCTAATAAATTTTTTCTCACTATTTTAATCATTTGCTTTAAATACTCTTCAGAGACTCCCTTGATGGACATTTCAACATAAAAAAATTGAGAAAACACAAGAAATATTAATGTCTGTATTTTATCTAAACTTACTATTGAATAACTACTACAATTTTTTATTTGTCAAGATTTAGATATATATATAATTATCTATATATTATTCATCAAAGACGATAAAATATATTATAAAATATAATATAATATATTATATATATACATATATATATATATATATCGAGATGGAGAGGGGCCTTGATAATTATCGGACATCTCGCGGTTTGTAACTGATGGGTACCGGACTCAGATCCCTCTTGTCCCTGCACCCGTAAGGGAGTGTTTGTGAAATATAAAAATATTGTTTCAACATTTAAAAAAAGAAAACACATTTGCATTAATATCTCTTACTTGAAATCGTGTTAATAAATATCGTTAGTCAATTTATAAGGAAATGATGCATAAACCTTAAGCAAGTTTCCAATTTATTTTAATTTATTATTCTGATTTTCCTCTTCCTCATCAAACATCATCATCATCATCTGATGCATCATCATCATCATCATCATCAGTATCATCATCATCATACATCATAATTATTCCAAATATAGTTGAATAACACAGGATGTAGTATAATAAGGCATGGAAAATAGTACGTCAACCATAATGAAATATATACTATATATATAGTATATAATATATAATATATATAGATATATTACATATATATATATAATATAAATATATATATATATATTAAGTGATGACGTGCAGCCAGTAAGATTGCTGCATTTTCTACCAAGTATAGAGGGTATATAATATATATAATAGTAATACCTATTAGGTGTGTGGGTGACGGTCCATAATATGCCACATAACGTGAACCGTGAATTGAACAGGAACAGATGTGAACAAGGAGGTAACGTTGAAACTTAAAAACTGATGTGTAGAAGGATTGTATCTGAGTAAATATTTAAGATACATTAAATCGGTTGAAAGAGGAGAGAGGAGAGAGAGGGAGAGAAGAGGAGAGAAGAGAGGAGAGAGAGCGGAGAGAGAGAGAGAGAGAGAGAGAGAGAGAAGAGAAGAGATGAGAGAGAGAGGTGATCTTTAACCTGCATGCGTGGAGACAATGTAGTCTGTATATGATAACAAGAAATTAACTTTATCCGTTGAAGATTTAAAGGAGACCTGGAGCCGAGCTGGCACGTCCGATGTCGCATTTATAGAACATATAAATTCAAAGTGAATGTACTAAAGGACAAAACCGTGGCTGTGTCGCGCGCGTCCGCCTCAGGGTACAAACTTCTTCAGATAAGGATGACTTGTAAAGGAAATCGCCTTCTGCAGACAAGTGCAAGAGCAGCTGCTTACCACTGCGTATCCGTTTGTATACTTCTCTTCTCGAGGAGATATTCAACACTCTGAGGAAGAAGCAAAAATAATTGAATTCGGAAATCCATCGTCAATTCGACGGTTTCCTTTCATTTTCTTTCAGTCAAAGCGAGTATGAAGGACAAGAAGAGAGAAGAAAGATGAAATCTTATCAATTCATTGTAAATGGTTTTCAAAAGATTTAAAACACATTTCGAAACTTTTTATATGCTCATCAGAGCCCTATGTTGCACACACACCACACGAACACACACAACACGATAGTATATTAAAAGTATAAAAGATACGTGTGAAAGTAAGTATAGGATATAACTTAGTTTATATATTATTAATAATATATATATATATTAGAAATAGTTAATAGAATTATACAATATATATATATATAATATATATAATTATTATAATATATATCTACATACAATATATAATATAATATTATATGATATTATATATATATAATATAATATTTATATTATATATATATATATATATTTAAATTAAATAAATATAAAATATATATATATATATATATATATATATTATATATTAATTATATATATATATATATATATATATATGATATATATACCACACTCTAAGCAGTAAATTGCAGAATTAGGCGTGACCTGCAGAACACCCAAAAGAATTTTCGAATGACAAGAACGGGTTCACATCAATGGTCGACATGAACATATTCATGACACCTCAATGGATGTAAGTCAAAGAAAGTGGTAAAAATAGAAGATAAAATAGTATTCCATAAAAGACTGGTGGATGGAATACATGAGAGATTGAGCATAGTTATCAAATCTGGGGTCAGAGGGCTGGGCAAAAAAAAAAAAATAAAAAAAAAAAGACAAAACTGTGGGACGTAGGCAGTTACACCAGTTCTCCTTCTCAAAGGAGAAGGTGTGCGATAAAGAAATGAATAGGAGAGGAGTGAGTAAGAGTCGGGAGTAGAAGGGTTGATAAATCGAAGACCTTAAAGAGGAACTGTATGAGTTGAACCCACAATTTATGCAATGAATACTTCATATAAAGAAGGCAGAGGAGGCAACTGGGGCGGTGTGAACAAGTTCCGAAGGTAACCCCAGAACAACCTAACCTTTTTGAAGCTTGCTTTGCTTACAAGGGAAATGAGGTGATTCTTGCGGACGTTTTTTTTTTTTTTTATAATTTCGTTTTTTTAATTTATTTTTATTATTTATTTTTTTAATTTTGGAAATTTAATTAAGGAATGAGGTAATTTTTTTCATTTTCAAAAAAAAAAAATAAATAAAATCGTTTCTTTTTTTTTCTTTTTTTAAATTTTATTTCTGGTCGTAATTTGATGGAACGAACATCATAAGAAGTAACTCGCTAGATCATTTCCATATCTCAACAAAAAAACGATAAACCAAAAAACCAATTCAAATTTTTCAAGAATTTAAAAAAAAAAATTTAGGAATAAAAAAAAATTTTTTATATTAGATCATTAATGAATCATACATTAAAAGACAGATCTGGCAAACCATTCTATATCTGCTATAGTAAAATGAAAATTAATTAATTAAGGAAAAACTTTTTTTTCTACATAAGTATTGAAAATACTGAAAAGATTTTTAAACAAAATTTGCCAAAAGAAAAAAAAAGAAAAAGATTTTTTTTATTATTTTATTTATTTTTTTTTTTTTTTTTTTTTTTTTTTGCACTGTGAAAACTTTCTGTGCTGTTTGAGTACATAAGATAAGAAGAACTGATCTTTGAAGCATTGAATACAACCAGATTTCTCTCTCCAAAATTAGATCCCGAAAATAGATTAGAGGTCATTTATTCCAGGACCATATCACTTTTTTTTGTTTGCTAGGTTTTCAACCATGGTGTCTCATCGAGTTTTATGGGTGTTGCGGCAATTATATGGTAGCTAAATAAAAATATGAAAATGAAACCCTTTGTTTTAATTAAAATAGTAATAATATATGTTGCTACCGTGTCTCAATCGGTAGAGCGACAGAGTCGCATGGCAAGGGTCAGTTCGAGTCCTAGTCCGGATCATAGGTAAATTCCTAGAGAATGTTCCCTCTAGAATAGGGTATCCCGTGAGGTGTGAACTTTTAAAAAAATAAAATAAAAAAATAAAATAGCAATATGGCATCTTATAACTGATAACTATAGTGAACATTCGAAATGTGGATCTATTATTTAATATAGAAAACAAACAAATATTTTTTTTATATAAGTTTTAAATTCATTATTTTTATCAGGGGTCGGAAATATAGGCAATTAGTTAGGAGTGTTACTCTCATATGTCAAGAATATGTTTACATGCTCTTCGAATGAACTTCCTTTTCATTACCTCAGCTCCCCGACTAATCCGGTCGAAATGAAAAGGGTAATGTTAAGGTGAAATTATCGGCATAAAAGCAAAGACAGCTGATAAAATGTAGGATAAAACTAATATACAAATAGTAAGGGGTAAGGAAATCAACAGAACCCACAAGGCACCTCAGGTTAAAGGAAAGTGATGTCTAATGTATCCTACTACAATAGTACACAAGTACTATATTTGAGTTAAGTTGCAACTGAAAAGAATGAGGAAAAACGTAGTGATTAGAACCCATGGCCAATTCTCTCAAACTTCCGGATATATTTATAATAGGCTTCAATACAAGCAAAAGATTATCCATAATTCCGAAGAATATGATCAACACTCAAGATAGAAGTTAAATAAGATTTTCATTAAAGTTATAGATATTTATATATATAATAATTATATATATAATATATATATATAGTATATATATAATATATTATATATATATTATATATATATATATATATAGTATATATATATTACTATATATATATAATATAAAATTAAGAAATAGTAGGAAGCTTCTAAATCTTCTAAAGTTGAGGAGAGCATAATCGAAAAAATGATTGGGGGCGGTTTCTCTCTCTTCTTATTTTTTTTTTATTTAGTTATTTTTTTTTTTTAAGTTTTTTTTTTATTTATTTTTTTTTTTTTGTGAGGGGGGGGAGAAGAAGTTTAGCGACCGTAAGCTTCCAGCAAATAAGAATGGAGTATATCAAGTTGATAGATTGACACGAGACGTGTTATTAAGACGGTGCCTAGCCTAGAAGCACATGATGAGGAAACTGATGGTTTTACCATCGAGTTTGCATACAGGTGCGCCCATGGAATTAACCTCTCAAAAAAAAAACGGAATTTCTGAAATAACTATGAGACACAAAATTTCCTGTTTAGTTCTTTTGAATTACCATATTTTTTAATTAAGGATATTAAACAGTTTGAATATTTAAAATAAATGTTATAAATTTATAAGATATAATCAACTTAATATAATTCTGGGTATGGAATATTAGCAAATCCAGATCACATAAAGTTAATCCAGGTATAAGAGTGAATAGATCTAAGGCCAGGGGAACCCCTTATTCTCAATTTTCTCTTGCACACATTTTAATGGCAGTAGAATTATGAATATTTCTGCAGCTAACAAACGGTAACACCACCCTGCAGTTAGGCGGATGTGGTGCTGAGCATAATATACTACATTATATATGTATTTATCCCTATATATATATATATATATATATATTAAATAATATATATATATTATATATATATATATAATATATTATATATCTAATATATAAATAATATATATATTTAATATATTATATATATACATACTATTGAGTACATAAAAGACAATGGTAATATACATGTGATGGAAGCAATTTTATAAGCTGTTATATTGGAAGTGAACCAGCCTGTATCCTTTGACGCTAATTATTAAACACAGGTAACGAAACAGAACTCTTTACAAAACAACTTTAAATTGAATTATTAAATGTTATATATAATATTATATTTTAGATATATATATTATTATATACTATAAGTATATTATAATATAATTACTATATATATAAATATATATATATATATTAAATATATTTTTATTATATAATATATTCAATGCTGTTATTATTATTATATTATATTATTATTATTATTATTATTATATTCATTATTATTAATTATATGATTATTATTTTTATTATTATTATTATATTATTATATATTATATTATTAATTATTATTATTATATCATTATATTATCTCTTATTATTATTATTTATTATTTTATTATTTATATTATTATTCTTATTATATTATATTACAATATGTTAGTATACTAATTTATTATTTAATTATATATTTTATATATTAGAAATATTATTATTTTAACTAATTTTATTTATGATTATATAACAATAAATTATTATTATTATTATTATTACTATTATTTTTTATTGCTATCGTCTTTACATTTTCTGTGTCTTTTATATTCCTATTGCTTTATTATTATATTATCATTTTGGATTCATAGCTATTCATATATTCATTTATTATTAATATTTATTATTCCATTCTATATTAGTATATTAAAAAATTAATTCATTTTTAATTTTTTTCATTATTATGTCCTTAAGTTTTAAACCATCCATCGCAATTTTTTCCTCCATTCTTAGCCTGATTTCTTTAGTCCTTTCAGTCGCTAGATTCCTATATGCATTAGGTGTGTAATATTGTGTGTAGGTGTGTCTGTGTGGTGTGCGCAGTGTAGGTGTGTGTGAGGTGTCAACTGTTTTTTTAGATTAGTTTTTATTCATTTATGTTAAATATTTTAAGTTCTATTTTGAGTTATCTTTATTATTTTATTTTATTATAGCTGAAGATGAATCTCTTAATTGGATTCGAAATGTCCAATTAAAGTATCTTCATTATCCGTGCTGCCTTAATTTTCAGTCATTATATATATATAGAATATCATTATATATATTATATATATATAATATATATAAGTACTATATTTATATATAGTAATATATATTAATATACTATATATATATAATATATATACTGTATATATAACAGTATATATATATATATATACTAATATATAATTATATATTAATTTTAAATATCTATAATTATAATATATATAATTTATATGTTATCCTTATATTATAATCTATAGATTATATAATATATAATATATACTATATAAATATATTATATATATATTTAGAGAGAGAGGAGAGAGAGAGAGGAGAGAGAGAGGAGAGAGAGAGAGAGAGAGAGAGAGAGAAAGAAAGAGATAGTGTCATGTGTATGTGAGTAGATAGACATAAAGAAAGTAACGAGATAAGATTGTAAATAAAATTTGAGTGAATGGTAGTATAATGATTTAAAAACACACTAAAAATACCAAGTGATAAATACCCATTAATCTCAAAACCTCACAATTAGTGTCATAAAAGTTTGTGTGGTTATCTATTCTATTGGTCAAATGCGTAGTAGGAAAATTTACTCTCCATAGATTTAAGTGCGAAGAAAAAAATTCCGTCTTAATCAATAAATAAATAAAGACACGTCGAAAGATTTATGTTTGACTTTTGGGGTGAAGAAATCGTTTCCAAATTTAGAATATTCGTCAAGCGATTATCTATGAACTATCTAAGATCTTTCTGGAAAATATATAATATATACTACTATATATATAATCCACATATTAATTTTAATAATTAAAATTTATATATTAATATATTGTGTTATATATATATATCTATATATAATATATATATATATTATATATATAATAATAATTATATATATATATACATATATATATATCAACAAGGAAGAAAGATCCCATAAAAAATGTTTATAAATTCAATAATTCTTAGGTAAATACATATACAATATAGGGTAACCTAACTAATATAACCTAACCTAATATAACCTAACCTAACTCTAACCTTAAACCCGAACCTAACCTAAACCTACCAATCCAAGACCTAACCTAAAAACTCTAATCTCTAATATTATGGAGTCAACTCTTATAACATGTCATACCTAATTATAATAAAATAGTATAATTATTACTTATATTAAATATATAAGTATACATTATATATAAGAAGTATATATATGTATATATATATATATTATATATATATATATATTTATATAAATATAGAAAACTTTATAATATAATGTATAATATATATATAATATTATAGTAATATATAATACATAAATATTATAAATATATATAATTTAATAATATATTAAGTATATGTAGATAATATAACATGATATATATAGTCCTTTAGACGATCTGGAGGTTAATGTTTGAGATTGGGCTTGTCAACATTAGTTCCATCATGTGCCCAATGGATGTCACTGCTCGTGTTTCATTACAATGAATGAGGATTTAGGGTTCCATCGGCTTGTCCAGTAGGCTGTTCGTTCTCCTTCACACACCACCAATAAGCGCCTATTTGTATAATCCACACATTTAATTTTCATATAATATGGTCACGTCACTGGAACCTTGGAGAAGCCACGGGGCGCGGTTTTCAAAGATGGCCCCTCGTGTTTTCTCACAGTTATCAATCCTTGAGATAGTTGGTGCCTCCGATGAAGGGTAGGTGTTGCCGCGAATTAGCCAATTTGCTCTGGTGAAACTTTTTCTTTTTTTCATTAATTTGTCGGTCTTTATTTCTAATTTTTACTTGGTGAACCCCCGCTCTTTCCCACATGACTACAGTTCTTTTTCTTGACCAAACTTTATGCGTTCCAGAGTTTTGAGAGCAAACCCTTTGTTCCTTTTTGCTGTCTCTATTGAAATTTTCAGTCAAAGGTGGATATGGCACGTAATTTCGAAACAACGATTTTTGTTTTAGTTTATCTAAATTGGAGACTTCCAAATTTTATTTTTTTTGCTTTATGTTCTCTTGCAATTGGGCTACTGAATTAATTCGTTCTACTTATTTATCTCTTGACCCCTACTGACTATCCTAAATTCTTCGAGTATCTAAACTCCTAAGTAATTAGAATATTCTCTAGGAGTCTAGAATATTCTTTAAGAGTCTTCTA
This sequence comes from Trachelipus rathkii, assembly GCA_015478945.1. Taxonomy (NCBI): domain Eukaryota; kingdom Metazoa; phylum Arthropoda; class Malacostraca; order Isopoda; family Trachelipodidae; genus Trachelipus; species Trachelipus rathkii. The sequence continues at coordinate 20,525 of JABUQX010099854.1, forward strand.
TTTCCCTGAAATCATCATTTTTCGATTTCAATACTTATCAAAGCCAATTTCATTTTTCCAGTTCTCAAGACACAACTAGCGTTCTTTCCTTCCATTTCTCCATCCAGACCTGCTATTTGAACATCAAATGGTAATAGAAGAGCCTATTCCGACTACCCAGAATCGTCCATGAGGATACAGAGAATACTGGAGCGATGAAAATCGCAAATATAATTATGGATATGAGGTAGTATATATGGTTTATTGTTTAAATTACCGTATCTTCTTCGACAATTAGACTCATTACTAAATGATCGAGGTAGACAACGATTCCGTAACGCTGAGTATCTGACTCGGATAGTGGATACGTATATGCTATTTCTCATTATGTGATTACAGATGTTGTAACTAATAGGCTCGCTCTCAAATTAAATGATTATACGTGGTTAAAATTAAGTGTATAAATAATTACGAATGAGAGAGAATAGAGATGTACTTATATAAGAAAGAATGATAATGAGAGGAAGAAGAGGATTAACTGAGTAGTGTTGAATGCAAATGATGTGAATACGTACAGATATTAACTATATAAATATATGAAGATGTTAGAGAGAAGAGATAAGAAGATTATGGCAAGAGGTAGGAAGACGTGAGTAATAATGATGACATCTATAGTATAACAAGTAAGTATTATATAAGAACATGACTAGAGTATATAGGTCTATCGAGATATTGACGCATCGGCACTATTACAGTTAATAGTATAAAAGTATAAAAGAGAAATGTATATTGTAAAAGAAGAGTTCAAGAGGTGTCAGTACTCGAGGGCGGAAATACTCTTTACGGTAAGATAGATGGCGGAAAGAGGTCGGACATAAATACAGCATGTGAGTCACGGCAGCACTAGGCCTACGTTCTAAGGAGAGGAACTAGTCTCTGTAGTAATTTCAGACTAGGATACGGACTATGGGACGAGAGCCCGGCGCACTAGACTGTTGCGAAGTGTAGCGGTGACGCGAATAGTGAAAAGAGTCCTCGATCAGTATGAGCTTCTAGGCCGAGATCACTCACAGGGAAGTGATTAGACGGTCACGTTAAGAGTGTGCATAGAAAGAAGTAAGGAAACTCACAAAATAGACGTGAAGAGAATAGGGTTATACTCTCTTTGATTATTATTTTCTAAGGAATGGAGAGTAGATCATGAAACCTTAAGGTACACAGGAATGAGACATGACTACGATAGTGGAGTGCGCGGTATCCCGCCCAAAACGCATAACTCATATCCGAGGTGATTCTCTCTGGAATGGAGGAATATATTTTCATTCCCTTTCTAACCCAGAAACCTCATAAATTTTTAGTTTAACTCTGCTTATTCTCGTACAATACCTGTCAGTGATGAATTGAGGAGAATGCTGTCTTCAAGAATCATTATTGTCTTAAAATTTCATTCCGTAATCGGGATAAACTTATTCTCCGCAGCACTAAAAAATCTTTATTTAATAGAAAATTCAATATCTTTCTGTTTATACTTTCTCAAGCTCTTTCCTGCACTTTTGCAGAAATATGTCAACTTCAATTTTATATCCTCCTCCTTTCTTCTTCTAGTTTCTTCAGATGAACCCAATACTGTTTTACCCTCTACTAAAGTTGACCTCTTCGCTCATACCTCTGCTTCTCATTCTACTCTGAAAGTTTTGTTAGCAATTCCTCTTTCTCCCTTTCCTGCAACCCATTTTAACAATTATTGAAATTTGCTCTAAAGATGTGTCTCTGCGTCCTCTCTCTCTCTCTCTCTCTCTCTCTCTCTCTCACTCGGATTCTCTCTTTCTACTCTCTTCTCTCATTTCCTCTCTTCTCTCTCTCTCTCTCTCCTCTCTTCTCTCTCTCTCTCTCTCTCTCTCTCTCTCTCTCTCTCTTCTCTCTCTCTTTCTTCTGTTGAAACGTACGCGCTCTATTCAAATCTTCATAATAATATAAACTAAACCTTTATTCCTTTTGAAGTTTTCAATCTGTCCATAGCGTGAAGATTGGGAAGCAACTTAAATCCTCTAATCTTATCCTCCTTGGTCTCGACTCTAGATCCTCTGTTTATCGATACCTGATTTTTTTTCTCTTGTCCTGGACATTTTTGATATAGAATCTGGCGCAAAGATCTAAATTTCCCATTTTTGAGAGGGACTAGCCTAAATGGTCCACAGGAAAGGGTCGACACATCAAAAAAATTTCCTGTACAGCCGCGCAGGCGTTAGAATAGGTTTAGGTAGTTAGGTTAGGTTAAGTTAGATTTAGTTAGGTTAGGTTGTATTTCATTAGAGAAACTTAAATAACAAATTTTTTTTTTTTTTTTTTTTTTTTTTTTTTCATACAATGTCAACCTATTTGGGTATAACTCCGTTCACCACTTGATTCTATCCTTCTCTGCATAACCTTCTTTTTGAATTTTCTTCCGGTCGCTACCATTATTTCTTTAAATCAATCAATAGTGGTGTACCTCTGGGTTCTTCTCTATCCTAACTTGTCAAAGTTTTATTAATGATGCTCTCTGTCCTTCCATCAACCATCCATCACACTATAACGCTTTTTTGGACTATCGTTATGGGAGGATCATCCCTCTTGATGGAGTAAGGCTCACAAATCTGAGACTGTATTCACTCTTTTTAGAAAGGACC
>JABUQX010099855.1:2500-15000 GCA_015478945.1 Trachelipus rathkii
TATATATATATATATATATATATATATTTATATATATATATATATATATAAACATATTATATATATATATATATATATATATATATTATATATATATATATATATATTATATATATATATATAGTATTATTATAATATATATATATAATATATGTATATATATATATATATATATATAATTATATATTATTATATATATATATAGATAATATATATATAATATATATAATATATTATATATATATATATATATTAAAATATTATATTATATATGTAGTGCGATTGGTTAAAAAAATATTAAAATTATCTGTCAAACTTACTCTTCAACTGTATGAACAAATCTGCCAGTCCCCCGTGACAATTCAATCAACTAACCACCTTATTAGATTCTTCAAACCTTGTATTGTAACAGTATTCCAAGCTTCTTGTTAAGTGAGCTAACGGCCTGTGCAATATTGCAGAACAAATCTATACTTAGAACTCACCAACTTTATCTCCCTGAAGACCCTTCAAGTGAAACAACGGTTTGACCGAGTTCTTTACCTTATGTGAAAACAGTTCAGTCAATACTTTTCTTACCAGTAAATGAACCCGTTTTGTGATCAATCTTTCAATCACGAAAACCACGTCTTTAAGACTTAAAGCAATAGCTAATTGAATATTTGAATAAATGAAAAGTAAAACACGTTTGGAAATACTCAAGGAAACCACTGGGATAATTTTAGAAATATTTTAATAAAAAAAAAATAAATGAAAACGTACTGGTCTTACAAACTAGGTTTTATAAGTCCATGAACATGTAGCCGAATGTCCTTGGGTATTCGTATACATGCGCACTGCAAATATAGAACCTTCAGTACTATATATATATATATTTATATATATATATATATATATATATATATATATATATATATATATATATATAATAATATAATATAAGAATATATATATATATATATATATATATATATAGCAAAAATAACTACAGGTTTTATAATTCCATGTACATGTAGCCGGATGTCCTAAGGTATCCGTATACATGCGCACCGCAAATATAGAACCAAAATACTAACTACCAATATATATATAATATATTAAATATATATATATATAATATTATATATATATTATAGTATATATATATTATATATATATATATATATAATTTATATATATATAAATATATAAATATTATTCCTCTAAAAAAAATAAATAAAATATCAACACAAAATGCTTTATCAATATATCTAATAAAATCCCAAAATATATAATAATATAAAATATATATATATATATATATATTATATATATATATATATATATATATATATATATATATATATATATATATATATATAATATATATATATAAAAAAAACATATATATTTATCTCTAAATTATATATAAATGAATAAAATATATTAACAAAAATATATGGACTGACTGACTTTGCAAAAGATATAAAATATTTACTTGTAAATTAAATGTTTCTAGAAATTACTCAAAACATCGATTTGTCAATGTGTACAAGTGAATGCAGTTCCAGCTGACAAATAACAGCTGATGTTCTAAAGCAAGAAGTTGCCAACTAGTATTAAAACAAATCTTATTTTCAAATAAATAAAATGTGACTTTAACAATTATTTGTGTATAAAATAATAAAATTTTAATCGTTAAACGTTTTATATTTGTTAACACAAAATAATCTTTACCGTACTTCGATAAATACACTTCAATAATAAATACTCTTACCTGCTAGTGCTAATATGCAACACTCGCAGACATATGCCTTACAAATCGCATTTACAGACGATGCATTTGAAATAGTAATGCAAAATTATATTTACACAATAAACACAATTACTTTAAAACACAGCTAAATACCTTTACCTTTACTACAAAATAAATAGCACAATTTTCCACATTGAAAATTACAATACCATATTATATTAAACATTACTACAATTACTTTGTAATGAAATATAAAATAAGACACTCCACGAATATAAGAATATGCACACTATACAAATAATAAATTGATCAGACAAGGCATCAAGCGCTACCAACTTATACACCTTAGTTAACAACAATGAAAAGCGAAAAGATCAAAATATTCATAATTTTACTATTTATACGAATCTTTGTAATTTAGATTACGCTTGACAATCAATCACATCTTAAAATAATTAAATAAAATGATGTATATATACTTATCAGTTATTTCAGAACAACAAATATATACTAAACATTTAGAAAGACAGAAAATTGGTATTTCTGTACAATCGAACTTCGTTCTCAAGAAATAACAATTTTCCTTTAAAATCAAAACATAAAAGCTAAATAAATTTATATATTGTGCGCTTCACACTATACAAAATTATTGAATTTTATTCCATAAACATTTATTTATATATATATAAAACAATTACATATATATATAATAATGCGTAGTATCCTTACAACAGCTTTAAAATATAAATAATAATAATAATAATAATATTAATTTTATTAATAAAATAATATTAAAATAATAATAATGAATAATAAATAATATATTATTATTATTACAATTTTGGCAAAGACCACCAAATCAAAACTTAGGTTTCAAAAATAAGTCCCGAAAAACAAGTTTCCATTGGTTGTCGTTCTCCGATAAAATACAAAACATATTTACAATATTTTCACTGAGCCGCTGCAATCGTACATCCAATATATAAAATAATGAAAGAGGTTAATTGGCATGGCAAATGTTGGCCATTACTTTACAATACATAAATGAAGTAATGTTATATATTACATGTAACAACTGCATTACATTTTGGCTTCACCTCTGAAGCGAATTGTACACTTTTGCTTTCTGTACATTGTGATTAAAACATTGTCTCATTTACCAGTGCTCCTTCTTCGTAGAGACTTCTGATAATGAACCAAATGTGTCGTCGCATATGATCTGCTTTAATAGTCCAATGACGACGTGGTTCCGCCCACTAATGTGATTTAGGAAAATCTTGAATCTTTGAAGAACAGTCTCAAGAGTATTCGGGTGTTCGTGCCGGGTCAGAAAACATTTAAACCAATTTTCGACAAAATAGTCGGCCTCATTTCTTTCATCCTTTATTTTCGTCATGACCATATTTGCCGGCACTTTTCTTCTATACACAATCATCAGTGTTCTCTTTACACCCTTTCCTCCAGACCTACATCCTCTACTTTCTTTGTCACCTCCTTTTCTCTCCAATTTCTTCCATAATATCACCCATTTCTTTGTCTTTCTGTGTCTTTTCCGACACTTTTCACCCTTCCTGTTAACTCCTATCATCTTCCTTGCGAACAATAATTTCAGCACATGATGATCCTTCACATGTGTCTTTTCATCATCATCATACTTCACACTTTTACAACCATTTTTACTTCTATTCTCCTTTCCTGAAATTCCTTCTTTAATCACCCCGAAGTATGTTCTATCATCCTCTCCGCACATATCTCTCTTTACTATCCACACGTTTTCCACATTTCCGATGTCTTCTCTTACCAGCTTATCTTCACACCATTCATTGTGCCACTTTGTATCATCAACCGTCTGTACCATTTCTCTATGGCAGTTTCGGTGTCTCAACTTCTCTCCCTCTTCCAAAGTATTTTGGCACAATGGTTTTATCATACTTTCAGACAGTTCGATGAACTTTGTTCTCTCTCTATTCCCATCTTTTAATCCTCGACGCAATAAATTCTCCCTGTCCCAGCAGTATTGCTGAGTATGACTCTCTGACTTCTCTCTGCGTCTTGGCATTCCATCATAAACTTCCTTTATACCACACCCTTTAACTTCCTCTCTTCGAAACATCGTATCTTCCATTTCATTAATACTCTTGCCGCACCCTTCTATAACTTTCTGTACTGTTATGTTCTTTAGAGGTACAGCTTCTTCTTCACCATGGGTTATTTCCCCTTCACCCACAGCTACAACATTCTTTTCTTCAGAACTTTGTATGCGATCGACTGCATCACCTCTCAATATCTCACCCTCTTCATAAGTACGGTCTGTTTCATCAGACCACAGTGTACTTTCTTCCACTGATGTCTCCTGGACATCTGTTATTCCTGTGTCATTTTCAACATCTCTTAGTGGCTGTGTAGGGACGTTATCTTCTTCTCCTGTAACACTTTCATCCTTAGCTGAACACTGGGACTCTTTCATCATACACGATGCTGACTCACTGGTTGGCTCGACATCTTTTCTGGATGATGTCGAAATTGTGAGTTGACGGTTCCCTCTGTAAATCTTCCCTCTCTCAACGCCAGTTCGAAGATTTATGATTGTGTCTGCTAGATTCGCTCTTGTGAATCTTCGTTCAGCGTGCTTAGCTGATGGGACGCAGCATACTTCTACCGTTATGCTCGACCTCTACTTTACGAGGCCCTCGACCCATGGTCGACTCCATGCGAGATCAGGCCTTGGAACGGGGTAATGCGCTCTGACACTTCCATGACCAAATCATAGAGCGACTCCCGCAGTAAGCTGCCTGCAGTCGTCCTACCGAGAGTAAGGGGTGTCCACACTTAACGTCGCGAGTGGAGCTCTATCACCGTTCGTTTCATCAACCTCAATTTACGTGTCACCACATAACATTCCTTGGTACGTAATTCTTCGTACGATTATACTGCTACAACCAGAGTCACGGAGTGCTTGGCACGTATTCCGTTCACCGTCGCCATAATCTAACCTAGCCATCCGACACGGGTTCCTCGTCTACTGCGAGTCAAAATGCGGCCGTCGCTCTCTCATTATCCTTTGCTTCTTGGAACCGATCCTGTCTCACCACTATGTGAAATATGGAGGGCTCTACAATCTTCTAGCGAGATGCCCACTCCTTACTTGTAGCACGTGATCACCTCCCTCGGCTCACTGCTACTGCGACGATAGTTCTGTCTGTCGCCGCTCTCACCTCCGATCCTGCTTCCATTGTCAGTTGCTCTCGATGCATGTTGGTTGCTACTTTTATGATTACCACTCGTGGAGTAACCATTGCCTTTTGATCTAAAATTATTATTATTATGTGTGCTTTTATCTACGTGATTGTGATTTCGCGTGTGACTATTCGCTGTGAACCTCAAACGATGCGCTTCCATGTATCCTTCAGAACAAGTTATTATCTCTTCTGGTGCTTTCTTTTTCGTCTCCCTTAAGTAGGTTGCGAGTTCTTTTGGAACCGTATTCAAATACTTATCCACCGAGAAAAATTCAATAAGATCATCAGGTGTCAGTGTTACATCTGCTGCTGTTAACCACTTTTTAAGAGCCTCAATAATTCTCTGTAAATAAACTCTAGGATTATCATCTTCCGTAGGAGTTATAGTTTTATACTTCGTACAGTACCCACTTTCCGTGAGCCCGTACCTCTCCAATAAAGCTCTTTTCAGACCTTCATAGCTTTTTAACTCTTCAACAGTCATCTTATTGTATACACTGACAGCTTTGCTTGTTAGGAAACTTCCTAAAACTACCGCTCGCTTTTCCACAGGGATATCATTCGCCTCTGCTTGCTTCTCAAACATTAACAGATATTCTTCAATATCGTTTTTCTTTTCGTCGAAGAAAGGAAGCTTCAATTTTGGATACTTACTAGCATAGGAAGTACTATGGCTGCTCTGAGCGCTCTGTGATGCTATTACTGCGTCATGTTGACGCTGTTTCTCTTCAGCATCAAGCTTCATCTGAATCACTCTTTCTTCCGCCTCTCTTGCATCCTTTTCCGCCTCCAACTTAACTCTTTGAGCTCAGCTTCAATCTTGCTTTTCTCTACCCCGCTCTCAGCCCAGCTTAGCTCTCTGCTCTTTCATCTTCCAGCTTAAGCTTTCTCCCTTCGCTCTCTACGTCAGCCGCTAACTTTTTCTCCTCTAGAGTCTGCGGCAACCTCTTCTCCTCCCAAAAGCAGTGGCTAATCTTCTTTTCCTCAAAGCAACTTTTGTTTATGTCCGAGCACAGCTTGCTTGAGCCGCTCGGTCTTTTAATAAAGCAGTGATTTCCTTCACACCTAAACCGATTTACACATCTCCATAAACTCAGCGTTAGATGTAGCCATAGTTAACATTTGTTCGTATACAAAACAAATTCAATAATTAATTGTTCGCTAACAAGACAGTCCTTTCACGCACGAATCACAATCCGTTTTCTACAAAATTTCGAAATTTGCTTTCACTGATACACGCATGAAACGAATTTCTAACGCAATTACAAAGTATATAGTATATATATATTATATATACTATATATATAATATATATATATATATATATATATATATAATACTAATATATATATATAATCATATATCTTATATAGTATATATGATGATACTATTTTTTTTTTTTTTTTTTTTGTTTAACAATCTGCAATAAAATTTGACAAAAATTTCCACCGGGGAATCAGTGTTTTCCTTAGAAATAAACAGAGGAAAATTGTGATTCCGAAACGCACTTTTCGCTCCGCTCTTTGCACTTTAAGCGCTATCTAAACAATAATTAATAAATATATTATATATTATTTATATAATATATATATATATATATATATATATATATATTATATATTATTATATATATATATTATATATATATATCATATTATATATATATATGATAATATATATAATACTAATACATATATATATATATAATAAGTATAATATATCATATATACTATTATGTATATATAATTTATAAGAGCATAAATATAAATACTAAAAATATTCTAGTGTTCTCTAATTTCCAACGATAGAGTATTGTTGCAAATAACAGTTTGTTATCCCAATACGCAAAGAAACTCAAATACGTTTAACTTCAATACAAATATGTCAATCCGACTATAATTGACAGTTAAAAAAAACTACGCTATCAACCTTATATTCTATATCAACAATTTGAGAATATAGGAATTCGGCAACACTTGAACATAGTTCTGGCACAGTTAACAAACGACTGTACTACTTTGAGTTCAAATAATTCAATAAAATAGCAAAAGTAACTTTACTACAAGCACTTCATTGATAAGAAGTAATGACTGAAAAGTTATAATATAAGATTCCGGACAGGTATACCCAAATTTATAATGTAGTGCGATGGTTTTAACAAAAATATTAAATGATCTGTCATACTTACTCTTCGAACTGATGAACAAATCCTTTGGCCAGGCCCCGTGACATCCAATCAACTAACACCTTATTAGATTTCTCAACTGTATTGTAAGCAGCTATCGCAGCCTCTGTTAAGTGACTAACGGCTTGTGCAATATTGGCAGAACAAATCTATAGTCTTAGAACTCACAACTGATCTCTCTGAAGACTCTTCCAGTGGAACAACTGCTTTGAACCGAGTTCTTACTTATGTGAACAACAGTTCAGTCATTACTTTCTTATCAGTGAATGACCCGTTTTGGTGATCAATCTTCGATCAGAAAACAATGTCTAACAACGGCTTAAAAGCAATAGCTAATTGAACTATTTGAATAAATGATAAAGTAAAACACGTTTGGAAATACTCAAGGAAACCACTGGGATACTTTTAGAATATTTTTAATAACAAAAAATAATTGAAACGTACTGGTCTTACAAACTAGGTTTTATAAGTCCATGAACATGTAGCCGAATGTCCTTGGGTATTCGTATACATGCGCCTGCAAATATATGAAACCTTCAGTATAATATGATGATTATATTTGTTATATATAGTATATATATATATATCTAATATATATATTAATATATATATAATATTATATATATATATAATATATATAACTATATATATATATAATACTTATATTATAGGCAAAACCTAACTACGTTTTAAATAATTCCCCATGTACATGTAGCCGAATTACCTAAGTATCCGTTATACATGCGCACGCAAGTATAGAACCAAAATACTAACTACCAAGTATATAAGTAATACTATATATTATATATTAATAATATACTATATATATTATAATATTATATATACTATATATCTATATAGTATATTACTATATATTATATATATATTATACTATATATATATATATTTTAAAATATTATGCTTCAAAAAAAATAAAAAAAAGTTTACACAATAGCATTACGATATATATATATATAAATTTTGCCCATAAATATATATTATATATAATATCTATATATATATATAATATATATATATATATATATAATATAATATATATATATATTAGTAGTATATAAACACATACATATAGATTCTATGTTCATAATATATATTAAATGAAATAAGAATATATTTAACAAAAATATATGGACTGACTGACTTTGGCAAAAGATATAAAATATTTGCTTGTAAATTAAATGTTTCTAGTAATTACTCAAGACATCGATTTATTTGTGTGTACAAATGAAATGCAGTTTCGAGCTGACAAATAAACGCTGATGTTCTAACGGTCATGTCGTTATAGCCGATAATCCGGACGACCTTAATTTTCAAATAAATAAAATAGCGATAAACGTTGATCGAGAGAGGAGCGTGGAAACGATAATAAGAGGAGATTGAGGGGCGCGCTTACAGACGAAAGTTATCTAATTAATAAAAACTTTTCTTTCCGCGGACCGTCGGTTTATATTCGAAAAAACAAAAAGCGATGAATACGGAAACAGAACTAGCGGAAAAATTGTACGTTGGATTAGTGAAGGAAAGCGGCCGAGAGGTGGAGGAAAGTGCCGCTCATTATCTCGCAGCGATTATCGAATTCCTGATAAAAGAAATTCTAGCAGGAGGAGTGAAAGTCGCGTCATCGGAAAATCGGAAAAAATTAACGCCTTCTCATTTAAGTCGATATCTGCAGAAAGATGTCGAGCTGAAGACATTTTTCGGGAGAATTTCCTAATCCATTTATTTTAAACCGATTGTAATAATAAGAATATTTTTTTTGGTAGTAAAAACGAGCGATATATCTTTTATTTTTCGTACGATATCGATCGATCAATAACATAATAATAATAATATCTTAATATATAGTATTGTATGTTGCATAATATATAATGGATTGCGTACAATATAAAGTAATTAACTAATAATAATATATATAATAATTTAATGCATTTTTTTTGTTACATTTGAAGTAGGTACATTGATAGATAATCGTGTTGTGTGTGGTTCAAAACGCGTAGCAAATACAGCTCTCTCGGTTATGGTACTTAAGAATTCGCTCTTTTCTTACGAATCAAGCAAGGATTCTACCGTCTTTAGATTCGCCTTCTTTTATTATACTTTGTTCAAGGTACTTTCGAGTTAAAAGATTTTTTTAATTACATAAAGGAATTTACACTTATATTTAGAATAGTAACTAATAAGTAAATCATCTGCAAAACTAAGAAGTTTTTTGAGGTGATAAACATCTAAATTAATACGTTTATAATATCTCTAAATTAATTCTTTCACCAACATAATATGTAAGAATAGGTTATCCGAGTTCCAGTTAATCGAACCATTATTACAAGAGAGAACACAGGATAAAATTCAGAAATACTTTCAAATATTCCAAAGGAACTAGTTATAGCGATACTGATTCAGTACAGGTACATACTTATATATTAATTATTTATATTATTATATATTTAGATTTCAGCAAATATATATTATATTATGTTATATATATTATATATATTTTTATCTATATATATAATATGTTTAATATCAATTTATGAATACAAACTTTGATATTCGAGAATGGTGGCTATATTTAATATTTATTTTAATGTTGTTATTATTACATATAGCGAAATTCCTTCTGATTACGACTTATGTACTTCTTTGTAGTCTACGTGGATGAAAAGACCTAAAAGGCTTATGAACTGTGATTATTATCTTAATTAATACTAATTTCATAAACTGCTAGGCACCAATAGACTATACAAATGTGATATAAATCTATAACACTGTTTTAATGCTAAACACTCGCCATTATTGCATTTGAAATGTGATATTATGGTATATATTATTATATTATTATTATTAATTATATATTTAATTATATATATATTTAATTATTATTATTATTATTTAATTATATATATTAATTAATTATTATTATTAATTATATTATATTTAATTATTTATATATTATTATTTAATATATTATTATTATTTATATTATTATTATTATATTATCTATTATTACTTATATATTATTATTATGATATTTTCATATTTTATTAAATATTATTTGTTAATTTTATAATTTAATTATTTGTATTTAATATTATTTATAGTTATTTATAATATTAATTTAATTATTATTATTTATTAATATTTATTAAATTATTTAATTTAGATTTTTATATTATTTAATAATTTATATTTATTATTTATATTTAATTATTTATTACATTATTATTATTATTATTATTATTAATTCATTATTTAATTATGTTATTATTAAATTATAATAATATTAATTATTATAATATTTATTTAATATTTAATTTACTATTATTATTATATTAATTATATATTAATTATATTATTATATATAATGATTAATTATTTAATTATATATATATATATTTTAAATTATTATATATTATTAATTATTATTATTATTATTTTTTTATATTTTAATTATTATTATTATATTTAATTTATTATTATATTAATATTATTATATTATATATTATATTATTATTTTATTTATATTATATCTATTATTCATTATATTATTATATTTAATTTAATTCTTTCTGATTTTTCTTCTTTTAACTAGTTTATTATTATTTTTTTTTGCAGAAAAGAAAATCGATAGTATTATTATTATTATTATTTTATTATTATTATTATAATGTAATTATTTATTATTATTTATTACTTATTATATAATTATTTTATATTATTATTATTATTTTTATTATTATTATGTTATATTATTATTATTTAATTAATTAATTATATTATTATTATATAATTATTATTATTTATTTATATATTATTAAAATTATTATTTATTTCTTATTCAGATTTTATTATTAGTTTTTGTATGATATGATGATTTGTATAGTTATGCATTATCTTGTTTTATCATTATTTGATTCTGTAGTTTAGCCTTGTGTTTATAATTGTTATTTTGTGAATGTTTTCACTTCTTATCTACTTGTGTTATATATATATATATATATATAATAATTTATGAAATGTATATATTAATTAAATTATATTATATATTTATTATTTAATTATCTATTATTATTTAATTATTATAATATTTATATTTATTTAATTATTTATTATATTATTATTAATTATATTAATATTATCTTATTATTATTATTAATTATTATATATATTTATTATATATTATAATAATAATAATATTTTATAATAATTATTATTGTTGAGCTTATAGTACTTTTAGTATTATATTAATAGTTGTAAGAACTTGTTAAATTAAGTATAGTATTTATGATATTGAATATTTCTTTTATTATTTATTACATATTACTTAATTTAATATTAGTAAATGTAAATATCATATTGGATAGGTATGGAAATTGTATCCTCAAAAATTTGAGATAATATAACAATTGTTATTAAGAGAATTATTTTACTTCAGTAACTAAGCTTATGCTTTGCTAAAAATTTTTATTTGTGTTATCAAAAGTAATGAGATTTATAATATATGTATATCTGAAGTTTGACTGATAATCTCACTGTTATTAATAAGTATATAACAACCCTAAGAGGTATCGCATAGTACTCCACTCAGTTATGCGCTGAGCTAAGGTTAGTTTAATGGTGTCAAAAATTTCGAGTATGATATTGTGTTAATTCGAAGTTGATTAATAGTTATGAATAGATATTTATGGATTGGGTTTTGGTGCAGTAGGAGATGTTGTAAGTTAATAATTGTGATGTTCGATAGTTAATTATTCTATTTTGTCATATAAACATGGTTTATTATAGTTGAATGTAAATTTACGTTCGAGAATAATCTATATCGGTCGTCGTGATGTGGATTCGTTGTTATAACTTAATTTTTGTATATAATTATGTTTAGTGGAGGAGGCCATATTGTGATCGAGATGGAAGTGTGACATTTAGCGGAAATGGCAAGTGGGTAAAATTAGGTAGTGTAGAAGTTTCATGTGAAATTCTAATAGGTAAATGAGAAAGTAAGTATATGTTAAGGACAATATGCATCTGCTAGTAATTTTTTCAGGGTTAATTAGGTATTTGTAACTTTAAAGTTGACAAGATTCTAGTTCAATGGAGCAGATTGTAAGGAGGATCACAATTGTTAGCAGATCGGAAAAATAGATAAATGTATATGTGGATGTGTTTCAGCATATTGATATAGAGGATAACGATAATGAAAATTATAATGTCATTATTAGGTCAGCGAGATGTTGAAGAATTTGAAGAAGGATAGAGGACGTTTTACAAAGTGAAAAAAAAACAGCGAAGCACGAGATGTAGTGTTAATGATACAGAAGCTAAAAGT
>JABUQX010099855.1:22500-27150 GCA_015478945.1 Trachelipus rathkii
TCAGAGTTTTTGGTAGATAGTTGGTTCGCTCATGACGCGATGTTACATTGATGTCGTGTGTGGTATGTTCAGGCTGGATATTACCAGGTGTATGATACTGTTTCATCTGTGTTGGAGGTTGTGAGGTTAGCTACTTCTTGTGATAGGTATGCGCTGAGCAAGGTAAAGATGGTCTCAAACGTGTGCTTTGCCATTTGCGCCCTTTCACACCGGTAGCATATTCTTTTAAAGTCTTTACTCATGCTTCATTTTGCCAGTCATAACTCTCTGCTGTATTGAGTCCTTCCTGGCGGGGTAATGGGGTTTGAAAGCATAGATAAACTTGTTCTCCCTTTCTCATTTGGTCCATTCCTCTAATATGATGAATTACTCTTGTCTTCTTCATCTTGGTTTTTTTTCTGTTTTTCATTATCGTTTCCTTCTAAGTCTTTTCTCTCTGCAGGGGCATTATTCAATAAGGCCTTTTGTGTCTGAGTATTTGTATTTGTTGTCTCTATTTGGTTTATGTGTATCTAATAGGTTGTGTAGAGTTGTTGGTGGCCTTGATCCTATATACTTCAGCTTTAGTCTTATTCTTTGATTCTGTGATTTTTAAGCTGACAATGTAATATTTATTACGGCTTCTCATTAGCTATTTTTCTCACTCAGACTGTTTCTTAGTTCATACTGCATAACGGTTTGATGTTTAATGATCATTCCTAATATAATGTATGTATGTGAGATTTTAATATTTTCATTAATTATTATTATTGATTATTATTATTTTTATCTTTATTATCTTATATTTGCTATTAATATTCTATTTTAATTAATTTGATGTCTTTTCACCATTACTAGTGACTTATTATAATATATTTATTATTTTGATGTATGATTTTGATCCGTTTTTACTAAATCTTATTATTATTTAATTATTCTTGTTTTGTTTATTTATTATTTCATTTATCTGAGGATGTTTTTTATTCACTTTATTGATTCATTATGGTCGGTAATTATGTCACTTCATCTAGTGTGATGTCTTTGATTTACTTATATCATTTCACTTACATAGTATTTTATTATAATTTGACTTGTGATGTAGTATGTGGATTCGTTATTACTCATTCTTTCACTTCTTTATTCTTGTGACTTTCTTATTATTGTTCTATTATTTATGTTTACTACTTATTCTACTTTTTTATGATTGGACGGAGTTATTATTTATCATTCATTTATTTTTTATTACCTGTTCCTTCTTTATATATTGTATTGACTATTCTGCTTCACATTTATGCGTGAGTTTTCTTTGCCTGATTGCTATGTTTTATTGAGTCATCTTAGTTATTTTGTAATCTATTATTATGTATTATTGTATTTACTTGGATTGATATTCACTGTCTTATTGTATCTGTATGTATATCGGATTATGTATTCATATTGAGTTATTATTTTTCCTTACTACACTCTATGTTGTACTTATAGTTATTATTATTAATTATTGATTTGATTAATTTATGTGTGTGAGTTATTATTATTATTCTTGATTAGATTTATTTAGATTCGATTGATTATTATATTATTTGTTGTAGTGTAATTATTATTATATTATCTGTATTATTATTATTAGTTTTGGGTCTCAGAGGTTCTAATGCTTGGTTGTCAGATTACGTAGACCATGTTCAGACTACTCAATGAACAATTACTCTTTGTTATTTTATAATTAATGTTCTTATATTAAGATCTCGATATTCGGACTATGTAAAAAAGTGTAATTTTTTCTTTCTGAATAAACTTTTTGTTTCAATTTAACGTTTCTTGCTTTTCTTATTTTTGTATTTTATTATTATTATTTTTTTTAATCTTATTATTATATTATTATTATTATTATTATTCTATATTAGTTATTTTATTAGTTATTATTATTATTATTATTTATTATTATTATTATTATTAGTATTAATTAGTATTTAGTTATTATTATTATTTAGTTATTATTATTATTATTATTATTAATTATTATTATTATTATTATTTATTATTATTGTTTATTGTTTTTATTATTATATATTAAATTATTATATTATTATTTATTATTGTTATTATTGTGTATTTATGAATCATATTATTTTTGTATAAATGGGTCTGTTATTGATTTGATATTATTATTATTATTATTATTATTATACTTATTGCATTATTAATTATTAAATTCACTCAATATGTAGATTATTATTATTATTATATTATGTTATTATAATATTATTATTATTATTATTATTATTTTATTATTATTATTATTATTATTATTATTATTTATTATGATATTATTATTTTCTATTATATTACTTATTAATTTATTATATTATCTTTATCTATTATTCCTATTATTGTTATACTGCAAAAAAACGTTTCAATTCGTATGATTTGTTTGAATGATGTGGAACATGATTTTTTTAAAACTACATATCCCCTTTCGCATTACGGGTGTCGCGGCCACTTTTGATTTCTCCTTGATATTCTTAATGAAAGTTGTTATTAATAAATTATATTTTTACGTGTTGTGCTTTTCTCATTCATTATTGAATAATAGAACGTAGGTCCGCATCGTATACGGTTTTCACGTTACAAGTTTTGTCTATCATGGTTTTTTTAACCTTGGTTTCTCGCGCGGCGATAGCGTAGGACTCTGCGGCGTGGTAGAACGTGCTCAGGGCCAAGTCATTGCTTCGTTGGAGCCAAGCTCTAAAGGCTTGTTATTTATTCCGTTTATTTATTATTTATTATTATTATATTATTATTATTTCTCTATTTATTATTATTGTATTTTGATGTTATATATTTTTTCCTATTATATTATATTATTATTTTATTATTATTATTTATTATTTTATGTGATTCCATTTTACATTATTTTACCTCTGAGTATAGCGATATAAGTGTTATTATTATTTTGATTCAGTATATTGTGAAACTTTTGGGAGATCAGAGGGTTATTCTGAGACGCTACCTGCGAGAATGTGAGATGCAAGTTTCTGCTACTTGTGGGTATAACTTGCTAGACAGAAGTTAGAGAGACGCTTATCAAGTGGTCGAACCGCTCAGATAAAGGAGAAGAGTGGGATAGATATGGCCTGATGTAAAGGTTATCAGTTCTGCTTGAATAATAATCATCCGCGCATGGCGGACATGAAGGGTTCTGAGTCATTGGGCTTGGTGTGAGTTATATTTGGTAAGGTTGTGGGTGTATGGGTCGCTGCGGTCACATATGTATGGGAGAGCGGCATGGTGAACGAATCCAAAGAGGTGGAGAAAAACTTTTAGGATATTATCGTATATCCGCATGGTAAGAGAGTGTGTCGTATACTGCACATTCAGAATATAATGAGTTCGAGTTTCTAAGTAATTCCGACGAAAAAGCTATTAAGGAGATGAAATAGGATCTTAGTCCTTTAGAGGGTGCGGAGTCATCTTTGAAGGTGATGAAGGTTGTGATAATCTCAATATGAAAACCTGAGTAGGGGAGACTTGCTTGGAAGCGCTAAGTCAATCATAAGTTATAACTCGCTAGCAATTAGATCGGGAAATAACAGTGAAATCAGTTCGGCATGATGGACTCGTTGCAGTCAGCTGCGGTGGTGAAGTTTCAGTTTGTAAGAGGGACTGAAAATTTGAAACAGAACTATTGCTGAAAATTTCACGTCCCTCCGTCCATGTTGTCAATCGCTATTCTATAGGGAAGGTCGAAAGCGCATAATTGAAGTGCTCCATAAATTATATAGCTTGGTGTGTAAATTTTTCAGTTAAACCCGTTTCTCTGCAAATTTCCCAGTATGTAGCCACATTACGATCGGCAGTTGAAGTGACGGTGGAAATATATTTGTAATGAGGCAATATAAGGATGAGACTTGCTTGAGACTATTGGTTTTCATGTAGATAATAGTAATACCAGAAGAAGAGATTGATTGGGGTGTAGAGCTGAGGCGTGCGGGCTCTGCCGGGGAAGGAAGCTGTAATTCTGGGTGGTAAGGAATAGTCATCAAAGTAGTTTTGTTGTAGCGATTGTTTCTGGAGGTGGGGCTTGGTGAAATTCTGTAGTATTAGTAGAGGATCTTCACCATGCTACGAAGCAAGTTTGAGTTCAACAGGTCTTAATATTTTGTTGTGGCAGTTGACCGATGAAAGCAGCCACCAGAATTTCTCATTAATTAGAAGAAAGGAGCAATGTCAGAATGCCCGAGCGGAAGGCAGATTCAGAATGGGTGGAAGCTAGGGACTTGATCCTGATGGAGATAATGAGAGAAAGCTATTCAGCGGAAGTGGATCATTTTTGTGGATAGCTTTGGAGTTGTGTGTTAGGTGTCACCTTAAGGTATCAGGTAACAGCAATATGTTGATGGGCGGGTTGAGGAACACAGTGAATTCTTTGAAAAAAAGTCAGGGGCTAGAGGCTTTGTTCATGAGCCATCAGGTTAGGGTTGAGTTTTGGGAAAGCTGGGCAGTGGCTGTCTTCTGGAAGGGAATGTTGGGTCCCTTCTATGACGTAGGCTGGCTAGCAGAACGCTGGAGCCTTTGCATGTGTTATGCGCAGACAATTTTCCAATTCACCTTTTCACAAGCGGCAAGAGGTGTTTGAAGAAGGGATGATCGTCACTTCAATCTCTATTTGCAAAC
>JABUQX010099856.1:0-2500 GCA_015478945.1 Trachelipus rathkii
CAGAGTAGACGTAGCACGTCCTGAAATGGCATATCCTCCTAATGGTTCTCAAAAACTTGTGCTTTCGAGCTTCCACCCCGCCTTAGTAAACTATTTTGTCTATATCCCTACTTTGAAATTCCCATCTTGATGAAAAGGTGCATTCATTTTGCCTGTGCCGAAAAATGAGAACATCTCTCAACTTCCAAACTGTTGTTTTATCGTTTTACCCTTTTCTAAAGTTTTCCAATCAATTCTTAACAGAAAGTTTTGGAAGCAAATTTTTAAATTTTATATCTAAGCTCCAGTGCGGTTTTCGAAAGAAACGTTCTACTAGCGCTTTTTTCCCGTTCTCCCTGATACTTGGTCCTCAGACCGTCAGAATTTCAAAAATTATTTTGATGTTGCGCTGGATATATCGCAAGCCTTCGATATAGTTTATCACAATGCTTTGATTTCTAGCTTTCTCCTTCGGCATCTATCATACTCTTTGTGACCTTCTCTTTGATTTTCTCTCCGGTCAATCTTTAGCAGCAGTTGTAGATGGACACAGTTCATCCTCTAAATCTACAAATTGCGATGTTCCTCAAGATTCTACACTATCTCCAACTCTTTTTTTTTTATCTTTCATCAATGGCCTTCTCTCTATTACTTCTTCACCTATTCACTTCTATGACGATAACTCCACCCTTCCTTTCTCATTTCAGTTTGAAAGATGTCCAACCAAACTGCAAGTGACTCACGCTAGGGAGGAGGCCTTGGAGCAACTAACGTAGAACTTTATAGAATTTCTAATTCTTTATTGAGAACATGGTTGCCTTCAATAACTCATAAACCCCATTTCTTTATCTTACTACTTGACATAATTTCACATACAACTATAGAATCTTCTTTGAAAGCACACAACTCAAACCCATTGTTCTTAATATATTTTGTGTTTCTCTTTCGTGACTTCAATTGGAATGATCACATTATTTCTCTTTCTAAACAAACCTCTAGGAGGTTGGGTGTTCTCAGGCCTTTTCGAAATCTCTTCCAGCCACCACAGTTCCTTGCTCTATGTAGCACTTTCATTTGCCCCTGTATGTAGTATGTTTCACACATCTGAGGTGGTCATAATCACACAGCTCCCCTTAAAGAGGTGAGGTATAGCGCTTTTCATCTTATCAACTTTCCTTCTCCTCTCACTAACTCTCTCTCCAATCCTTTTCTGTCTGTTGAATTGACGCGTCACTTTTATTATGCCATCGTTATTACAACAAAAACTGCACTTCTGAATTCTCTAATCGCATACCTCCTCCATTGAGAAGGGTTCGTGCGAAACGCCTTAGTCCACAATCTTATCCTTTCTCTGTCAAACTCTCTGACACAAGACTTAACGACTATGCTCAATCTCAATCTTACATGCCCTTCTTTGATAAAGCAGGGCTGCGGAGTCGGAGTCGGAGTCGTGGAGTCGGAGTCGTGGAGTCGTGCAATTTTCCCGGAGTCGGAGTCGGAGTCGGAGTCGAAAACTCTGTGCAAGTGGAGTCGGAGTCGGAGTCGGAGTCGAAGATTCCTGTGTAAATGGAGTCGGAGTCGGAGTCGAAAATTTAGAGTAATTATTATTATTATTATTATTATTATTATTAGTATTATTATTATTATTATTATTATTATTATTATTATTATTATTATTATTCGATTGGATTATTATTATGGTATTATTCGGTATTCATCTATAATATTATTATTATTATTAATTATATGAGGTGTACTATATCTTTAAGTTTTTGAGGTGTTTAATTTCACAACGTTTCATAGATTTGGTCGAGTTTCCATCATTTATATTAATATAGTCACGATAGATTTAATTCCTTAAATACATGCCCTCCTGAGCAAACAATAGGTGAGGCCAAAAGCCCAGAATGAAGAAGAGATATATTTACAATAGATTTCCAGACGCGTTTTCGGTCTCTAGTACTTTGAGTAATAATGGTGGAGAGGAACGGTTATTTGGAGTGTGCTCACGGTGAATGAGTCCTTAAATGATATATACATAGTAAAGATCAAATGATATTGAGTCTGACTGAATAGAATACAGTAAATTTTTTTGTTTTATGTTCTGGCGTTGTGTGTTTTGGATGTAGAAGGCCTCGCAATTTTAAGTTTCGGTCTGGCACACTTCTCACAAGCGATCCGTATAATATTGTGAAGTGTTTAGAAATATTACTAATAGTTGATTGACCATGTGCGGTATTGAAATGTTCAAAGATTTTTCTGGGACTGTAGAGATGTTGATATGCCCTGTCCGACAATCTATTCTTCGTGTAACCAATATATGTCGATGTACAGTCTAACTCAGGGCAATTAATTGGTACACCTAAGTTCCCATAATCTTGTGGCTACAGACGCCGAGATCACATGACAACACGTTTGATATCCTGAACTTATTGGTATCAGTCTGATATATTGCTCCTGGTATTAATAAATATGGTAAATTTGAGGTGTTCGGGTCGGGTTAAGAAGATATCAAGTTGAG
>JABUQX010099856.1:15000-17740 GCA_015478945.1 Trachelipus rathkii
TTTTAATTAAACAAGTACATTTATATATTACTCATTCAATTAAAACTAAAATTATTTCAAAGTTTCTTAAAACATTCTATAATAAGTCATTATCTTTGAGCAAACAATTGTATAATTATTACTATGGCCGTATAGATTTTTTATTGAATAAATTTTAATAAGTGATCCAAGTCTTTAAAACAGTTTTTTACGAAAAATATTTGATGAAATCTTATTAAAAACATATTTTTTTACGTACCCTAAAACAATAAAACGGTAATGTCAAGATCCTAGAAACCCTCCGCAGCGCATACTGGTGGGCAAAGGGTTTGTTCTAACTAACATTACAGCTTTAACATCATATTTAGCGCTTGTCATAAGTCATAAAACATAGCAAAATAATTCTTCTCTGTTAATATTTACTTAAAATCAATATCTAGATTTTTAATTTAAAAACACACATTTTCACCTACATTTTTACTTATTCATTCAATGCTCCTTAAATAAAATTTTTAAAAATTATTTGAAGATTATGGATCTGCTTTATTACTGCCGTTATTATTATTATTATTTATTATTATTAATAATTATTATTATTATTTATTATATTATTATTATTAATTTTATTATTATTCATTATTATTTTATTACTTATTAATTCATTATTATTTATTATTATTATCTATCATCTCATCAATGCATCATCAATCATACATCATCATCATGCATCATCATCATCATCATCATCATTCATTCATCATCATCATCATCATCATCATCATCATCATCATCATCATTATTAATATTATTATTATTATTATAATATATTCATTATTATTATTATTATTATGTAATTATTATTATTATTATTATTATTCATTATTATTATTATTATTATTATTATTATTATTATTATCTAATGTCAGCGTGATAGTCCGCAGCGAAAAGAACAACGACGTACATTCCTCGCAGAGAGAGACTGGGCGCTCTTTCTGTGGTAATGTGATGAAATACTACTTTAAGCCCTAAATTAGGATACGCCTTTTCCCGCCATGGGCTGTTTTAAGCCTAATACCAGATCGAAAGGTAGATCCAGCATAGAAAAGAATAAAAAAACCCATGTTATTATCATTATTATTTTTTTATAAACATATTTCATACTGAAACATGATGGTTCGGTGAGAATCTTTATACAGGCAAGAAGGAAAAGCTTTCCTTATATAGCCTCGTTTGTGATTGGTAGAGAATTATTTTACCACCTTTCGCGCTTTAAGGTATGTAAAAACATGTTTTTTCATATCCTTAACCTTGGTTGGAATCGGATGAAAATTAACTCAGTTCTTTAAACTCATTTTAAAATCACGCGAACTGGAAGGACCGCAAAGCACGCAAGGGTATCTATCTGAAAATTCGATGTGTGATTAGCACACTTGTACTAGGGTTTTTTAAAATATACACCCATTTTTGAACACATGTAATAAATCCCATAGCTACAACTTTTTAAGATGCTGGCATCTTACAGTTCAATTCACTCCTAAATGTCATTTACACTGTATTACTTCCCCATTCCTTTAAGCTGATGATGTCATGAAACTTTTATATTTTATATACATTTAGCTCTTAACATACTTTTAGATCATTATACAGGAAAGTAAAAATTAAGGATAATAGAAACTTTACTACATATTTAGAAATTTAATAATTATAGACTCACATATTTCGGTCGTGGATATATTTACAGGAATATTAAATATTTCAACATTAAATATATTTACAAGAATATTATATAGTATATATATTATATATTAAATAATATATATATATATATAAAATATATATAATAATATATATATAAAAATATATATATATATAATATATATATATATATATATATATATATATATATATATATATATATATATATAACACCGCAGTACATTTTCAACCTGGGCTTTAAATGACAAACCATCCCCCCACCCCTAAGAATTTAAAAAAACTCGGTTTCTAGTATCTTTACAAATATCCAGTCATTTCATTGTCCGTTATCATATTATGTAGTTTTTCGTACCGTCGTTAATTACCTTTCGACAGCACATATGTAAAAAGTTCCCGCTCTGATATCATGGTGCATTTAGATTCTGGATCGGCTGTGTAGATACTTTATTGCCATAGTTTTCTAAATTGATAGATGAATTTCCTGTACATCTATAGAATTACAGAGAAGCGAATCGACTGATTATCCAGGAGTACGTCATATGTAGCCTTTCTTGATGCTTAGTATTCCCTGTAAGAGCATAGTATGGGTGCTGGTTCATATATTAAGATAGTACAATCGCTATCTTCATATGCATATAACAGCACGCCTGCGCACACTCTGACATAATAATTCAACTGTTGTAACCTGAATGTGAATCCATATGAATGTACGTTCATACGTCTGTTTCATACTTTCGTCTCCCATGTATCCTTACTTACTTCCAAACTGAGTAATGCGTTGAATGATTAGAAAAGGATAGAGTAAGCTGCTTGGTCTTTGCTCCCTCGCTCTGACTAGTAACTGTAATTGGCCAGTTTAACTCCGTTCTCGGCTTAAAATACTCAGTAAGCCAGACCTCAGTGTGTTTACATACACAAAGTAATTCATCGGGACATGAAAATACGTTTGAGACTGTAATACGGTGAATTACTAACGCACGTGAAAAATTCAATTCCGTTGGGTTTTCTTTTATATAAGATTGTAGCTCCAGTTCCAGGGATCTTA
>JABUQX010099857.1:0-5000 GCA_015478945.1 Trachelipus rathkii
AATTACTTCGTTCAATTGGGGTGGTGTTTAACCGTTTTCGCATTTTATCGTTACGACGCTTTCGCATTTCTGTTGCCGCTTCAGTAGAATTATAGGGAGTAGTTTATTAAGTGTTGTACACGGAAGATATATGCTGGTATTTTTAGTCGAAAGAGTGCGTCAAGTGACTGAGGAAGGACTGATTAGTGAAGAACAAGGTGCGTTTTAGGAGTGGTAGAGGATGTGTGGATCAAATCTTTACATTGAAACAAATGATTGAGAAAATGAGAGGGAAGAAAAGAAGAGGAATAAATTATATTTAGGTTTTATGGATTACAACAGGCGTATGATAGAGTTATTAGGGAAGTATGGCAGGTATTAGTGATATGGTGTTGGTGGTAGGCTTCCTGAATGGAATCAAAAGTATAATATGACGATAGTGAAGCGTGTGCAGAATAAATGGTGTCAAAAGTGATTGGTTTAATATTAATAGCAGGGTGAGTGAGGCGGGGATGTGTTATGTCTATTTGATTTATTCAATTTGTATATGGATGGGGTTATGAAAGAATTAGAGGTGGGGGTAACAGGCAGGAAATGGCGTTAGAATGATGGGAGAATATATATAATAAATTATATATATACTATATAATATATATATATATATATATATATATATATATAATAATAATAATAATAATATATATATATATATATATATATATATATATATATATATATATATATATATATATATATACACATACGGCACTAGGGTGCTCGGGCAGACGAAAATGGGGGACGTTTTCCATGCCCGTGGGCGGGACGGAAGAACCCCAACTGACGCAAATACCAAAGAACGAGGTTTCAGGAAGGAAACACTCCCCGGAGGGGAAATAGTCAACAATTGTACCCCGGAAGGCCAAGAACCAAACTCCTGCCATCTCTGCGGTTTACCCTATGGTATTTCTCTTTAGTTTTAAACACCACCCAACATTAAAGGCCAACGTAAGGTTACGTTAATTAAAATAAGTTTAAAATTACTATTCTACATTTTATTTGTTTTTAAAACTGATTTTTATTTTTAAAAGTGTTTCTTAACTAAAATTTTACGCTGATTCTATGTATTCGCTTTTGCCTGATACATTTAATAGTTTAAATACATATGACTGGCTAATGTAAACGCTGACTATATATATATATATATATATATATATATATACAAATATTTATAGTGTGTACATATATATATATAAAAATATATATATATATAAAAAAAAAAATAATATATATATATATATATATATATATATATATATATATATATATATATATATATATATATATATATATATATATATATAGCATATGCCTCTTTCTTTTATATAAATGAGTCCCGCTTTTCAGTTATCCGTCCTTTATGTATCTTAAAAACTATTAATGCTGCAGTGAAACGGAATACATTGCTGAATCTTTGGTCCAAAGTTTGCCCTGAGTAACAAAAAAAAAAAAAAAAAAAAAAAAAAAAAGAAAATATAATATATGTATCTCCACACCTACAATAGCTACAGCGAAAGGAATACATTTTGAATTCTGGTAAAATTAATAATAATAATGATAAAGCAATAATAATAATAATAAAAAATTATTGTTAATAATTATAGTAATATGATTAGAAGGCCTATTTAGAGACCTTTATTGGTTTCTCGATAAAAATAAATAGACTTTCTATTAAATTTTGCTTTTTTTACTAAAAGAATACCCCAAGGGTATATGCCGCACCGATGGCAGGAGTCAGGGTCTCTCGGCCTTAGCGGGGGACGAAGTAGGACTAATTCCCCCCCCTCCGGGGAGGGTCTCAGGAACCCCCGCTTTAGTATTTGGGTGTCGCGGGGGTTCCTCCGCCCCCTCCCCTACGGGGTATGGAAAACCCTAACCGTCGGCTCCAGGCCCCCTAGTGTGCCGTATAAAGCAAATTTAATAGAAAGTCTAATTATTTTATTTTATCGAGAAACCAATAAAAGGTCTCTAAATAGGCCTTCTAATAATATTACTATAATTATTAACAATAATTTTTATTATTATTATTATTTTTGTTTCATTCTGTGAAATTTACGAGGATTCCAAAAATATATTTTCCATGTAGCTATTGTAGTTTTTGAGTTTTTTTTTTTACTTTTACATTTCAGAGCAGGCTTTGGACCAGCATTCCATAATAACATTCCGTTTTACTGTAGCATTAATAGTTTTTAAGATACATATGACGGATAATCGAAAAGCTGGCCTATATATATATATATATATATATATATATATATATATATATATATATATATATATATATATATATATATATATATATATATATATATAATATATATATATTTATATCTCTATATATATATATATATGCTATATATATAAATATATATATATATATATATATATATATATATATATATATATATATATATATATATATATATGTTACATGTGAGCTGGATGACCCGCAAACTTGAGTAGTTTTTTTATGTTGAAAAAGTTAAAAATGCAGTATAATTGACCAGAAATTCCTTTCGGTGTGAAGCTCAGATTCTTTCTTTTTTTTAAATTTTTTATTAAAAATTGTATGAACTTATTTCGAATTGTGTTTAGTTATTAATTATTTTCTTAAGTACGAATTTTCGTTCAAATAAAATAAAATGATAATTACGTTTTATTATTAAAATTAAATGATAAATACGTTTTACAAATAACTTAAAAAGGCAAAATATCAGAAAAGAGCCAGGAGAATTATCTCGAAAAGTATGACACTTACAGGAAAACCAAATACATATTTGGAATCAGTGTATAAAGCTTATTACCGGAATGTAAAAAAAAAAAAAACTCGAAAAGTACGACAAAACTACAAAAAATAGTATATTTGGAATCAGCGTATAAAGCTGTATATGCGAAAGTCGTTTATGATTTAAAACAACGAATACTTAAGGGTAGACCGCATTGATACCAGGAGTCGGGGTTTCTCGGCCTCTAGGTGGATGATGGGGACCAGTCTCTGTTTATCAGCAGCATGGGAGAATCTGCTCACCAGACTTTTTAATTTTTTGGGATTCCAGCCGGGTAGGATTGGGAAGACAGACATGTTTACTGTATAACCAAACCTTCCGCCATTTTAATTATGTATTGTTCTATCAGAATTGTCGTACATTTCGAGTTTTTTTCTTTTGTTTGTTTTGTCCGGTAATAAGCTTTATACACTGATTCCAAATATGCCATTTAGTTTTTCCTGTAAGTGTCTTACATTTCGAGATAATTCTCCTGGCCCTTTTCTGGAATTATGCCCTTAAAAAAATAAATATTATTAAACTAGATAAAATTTAATAAAGTACCAAAATCGTACAAAATATTTTTTGTTATCCACTCTATAAATAGCTCTCTCTCTCTCTCTCTCTCTCTCTCTCTATATATATATATATATATATATATATATATATATATAACTCATATATATAAACATATATATATATATATATATAGCATATATATATATATAATATCTAACTAATATATAAATATATATATATATATATATATATATATATATATATATATATATATATATATATATATATATATATATATATATATATATATATATATTAAACTATATATTACACAGCATAATTAAACATAAAAGGAACATTAAATTTGCAATGGTGGAATTCATCATTAATAAAATAAATTGACTTTTCATTCTTTTTTTAACCTAATTTAATTTTACCCTAATCATGAAAAATTTAAACAAAATTGTAAATACTTTACCTAAAATTTTATGACTAAGAAAAACGCGGGACATTCAATTCACATGAACCATATAGGTATATATATTTTCTCCCAGCTGTTTTTATTGCATCCAACTCCGACGACAGTCAGCAATAATATATATATATATACTGTAGCAATAACCTTAACAACCAACATAACACATATGTATAACAATTTCCCGGGGACTAGACAAATGTATATATATATATATATATATATATATATATATATATATATATATATATATATATATATACTATATATTTGAGGGTGGTATTGAGAACCCACAGACTTGTTCGTTGTAGTTATCTTTCTTTCAGCTACGCTCTGTTCTGTTGGAACTCGCGCGCTTCTTCTGTTTTCCAAACTATATTTAATCTTCCTCTCTTTAAAGGCCCACGTCTGCAGTCACCTGAAGGTGTTGCCTTAGGCTGGGGTTAGGTGAGTTCCTTGTTTATTTTTCTTACCTCACCCAGAAAGACTCGGCCCGTGAGTGGTAGTCATTCTTAAAAAAAAAAATATATATATATATATATATATATATATATATATATATATAACTATATATATATATATTTATATATATATATATATCTATATATATATATATATATATATATATATATATCCCACTACTGGGCTGATATATATATATGGTCAGCGTCTGGATTAGCCGTCATATATATCTTAAAAACTATTAATGCTAAAGTAAAACGGAATACATTTTTGGAATCCTTGTAAAATTTTGGTTCAGAAAATGTAAAAAAAAAAAAAAAAAAAAAAAATATTATATCTCAAAAACTACAGACAGCTACAGCGAAAAGGAATACATTTTTGGAATCCTGGTAAAATTTTACATAGGAAAATGTAAAAAAAATAAAAAAATAAAAAAAATTATTGTTAATAATTATAGTAATATGATTAGAAGGCCTATTTAGAGACCTTTTATTGGTTTTTCGTTAAAAATAAAGACTTTCTATTAATTTTTTTTACTAAAAAGAATACCCAAGGGGTATACCACGCCCCAGTGCAGGAGTCAGGTCTCTCGGCCTTCCAGGGAACTACAGGGTAGGATTAGACTTCCACCTCCCGGGGGAGGGTCTCCCGGAACCGCTTCTTTTGGTGTTTGTCATGGGGGTTCTCTCTCCACAGATATCGGAAGCATCCCCCTATGTTTAAATAAATAAAACCCCTATAGT
>JABUQX010099857.1:10000-17819 GCA_015478945.1 Trachelipus rathkii
AACCTGTCATAATAAATTAGAACACATTCTCTTTCTTCTTCACATTTCTCTGAAATCATCATTCTTGGTTTATTTCAACGTTCATCATGGCCAATTGCTTCCTCTAATTCTCAAGATAAAGTTGATGAACTTGCTACGACTTTTCTATCCAGAATTACCTCGAGCAGTTAGTGCAGCTCCCTACTCGTATCTCTGATCCTCTTTGAGATGAACCCAACAGTCTATACCTTTTCCTAATCTCTAATTCTTATCCTTATTCTGTTAAATTCTTTCCTCCTCTAGGTTCCTCCGATCACTCTCATATCTCTGTTTTCTGTTCTATCTCTTCAAGTCTTCCGCAGGAAAGACCCAGCCTACGGCGAGAAAACGTTTTTGGCACTTCGGTGCTGCTAACAGGTCGGACTTGCTGTCGTACTTCTTTGATTTCCCATGGAATGACTACAGCTTCCGTGGAAAGAGTCCCTCGGAGTGTGCAAAGCGCGAGCTAATTCTCTCTGGCATGGAGGCGTGCACCCCATGATCTTTACCTTCAACTAAACCTAGATAACTTTGATTTAGTAACTTTTGCTGTTTTCTCGTGCTATTAGCCACAGGACCGCTTCCTTTAAAATTTACCATCATCTCAAATTCAGAAACCCTTGCAACTTTGTTTCATCTAAAAATTATTTAAAAATCTAAATATGCAAACACCCAAATGTCTTTCTAGTAGGATCCAATAATCTTACTGGCTCCTCTTCCTCACGTCCTTTCTGACATTTTTAAAAAGATGTTAACTTCTGCCCTTTTTTAGTATTTTCGGTCAGCATAATCATAGCAACCCCCAGCAATCTCTCCACTAAAGCTGACCTGCTTGCTCTCAAACCTCTACTTCTAATTCCACCTTAGACAATTCCAGTGCAATTCCTTTTTCCCCTTCTTCTACACCTCCCTCCAACATATTTATGCTAATATTGTAATTTCTTCAAAAGGTGTTATTTCTGCTTTTTCAGAGCTTAACACTAAGAAAGCGTACGGTTCTGATGGTATTCCTCCTTTAGTTCTCAAAACTTGTGCTTTCAAGCTTGCACTCTGCCTTGTTAAATTATTCCGTCTCTGTCTTTCTAATTTGGCCTTTTTTGCTGGAAAGGTGCTCCTGTACAAAAAGGGAACCAATCTCAACCCTTCAACTATCGCCAAATCTCTCTAACATCTGTTCTTTCTGTAGTTTTTGAATCTATCTTAGCAGGAAGATTTGAAAAGATCTCAATTCTTCTAATCTTTTCTCTCTCGCCAATGAGGCTTTTGTAAGAAGCCCTCTACTGGCGATCTTCTTTCTAGTCTTTCTGTTTGTTGGTCCTCTTTCCTTCAGTATTTTGGTGAATGCCACCGCTCATCCTATTAATATATAAATAGTGGTGTTACTCATGGTTCTGTTTTATCCCTAACTCTTTCTACTTTTCATAAAAGACCTCTCTCTATTACTTCATCACATATTCACTCCTATGCCGACGACTTCACCCTTCATTACTCCCCTCATTTTGATAGACGTTCTTTTCAACAACAATTAGCTCACGCTAGGAGGGCACCCTTGGATCAATCTAGTCTTTCTCGAATATCTTTGGGGCATTGAGAACAAGATTGTTTTCAATTACTTAAACGCTCAGTTCATCCATCTTTCCACTCTACATAATCTTTCGCACAGCTATACCATCTTCTTTGAAAACACATAACTCCAACCTTCATCTGTCCTTAATATTCTTGGTGTTTATTTTTCTCATGATCTTAATTGGAAGGTTCATATTACTTCTCTTCTTAAACAAGCTTCTAAAAGGTTGGGTGTTCTGAGGCCCATTCATAATTTCTTCACGCCACCTTAGTTGTTTGATATTTATAAGGGTGTCGTTCGCCCCTGTGTAGAGTATGACACGCATCTGGAGTGATTCCACTTACACTGCTCCTCTTTAAATGGTTGAGTCTAGGGCTTTTCGTCTTATCAATCGAATTGTTGCGTCACTCTCTCTATTTCATAGCTATTATAACGGACACTACTCTTCTGAACTCTTCACCACATACCTTCCCCATTGAAAAGGGTTCTTGCGACACATCTTTCTACACAGTCTCATATTTCTTTATGCTCTCTATGACCTCATACTTAACAGCTATGCTCATTCTTACATGTACTCCACTGGTAAAGTCTGGAACATACTCCCTTTATCTATTTTCCAAACTACCTTATAAACACTTTTCCAAGCAGTAATTTAATAGCACCGTACGATATATTTACTTTTGTAAATCGCAAGAAAAGCTAAAATTGTTGTAACTGTACAACTCCAGCGACTATTTTTTTCTTGAGAAAAGGTGTAAAGAATAATATATATATATATATATATATATATATATATATATATATATAGATATATATACCCGATATAACATAATCATATATCTATATATATATATATATATATATAATATATATATATATTTACATATCTTATAATCTATTTTTAATATATAAATATATATATATATATATATAATATATATATATATATATATATATATATATATATATATATATATATATATATATATATATATATATATATATATATATATATATATATGTATATATATATTTAAAAAATTACATAAATATATATTATATATTATAATTTATATATATATATATATATTTTTTTATATATAATATATATATATATATATAATATATATATATATATATATATATATATATATATATACTCATCAAAAATAACGCACCACTAGGTTAAATATCACTCGCAGGAACGGGAATGCCCCTAACCCCATGAAACCCCACACCAACACAGACGACAGCATCAGTGTATCTATGTAACCACCCCGCAGAGAATTGGATGCAGTATTGGGACCGTCACCGCGATAAATTTAAGAAAACATAAACCACGTAACAAGACTGGGAGAGGTTGGGGGTAGGTGATGGAGGAGTATGTCATAGAGCGGAGGGGTCATTCACGTACAAACGACTCCGATAAAACATGGAGAGGGATAAGTGCGTCAACTGTCCAAGAGAATCAGTGCGTGCAGATAACAACATTCCACGCCGAAGGACCAGGTACCGGGCACTTTGGTTCGAACAGGTTCGGGTAGCGCAACAGGCATTGGGTGGGGCTGGTGTGGTTTTACATACGAATTTCAACGGGTGGTCCCCGGGTACCAGGAACCCTGACACATATGATCGCCGGCGAGGACAAGGTAGTGCCCAGGGCCACGACACCCGTGGTAGACCGTGTGAATTTATGGACGTCTGCGGTGCATTGCTACGAGGAGCGCCAGCACAACTGGTCACGTCATCTGCATGATACAAGGCTGGGCGGAGGTACACGGCAGAGTGATAATACAGTGCGTCGAGGCCTTTCGGAATATAATTACTGGCCCCATGGCCCCTGCGGCCGGCCATAGGTTTCACGTAACACAACGCGCACATCGAAAGGGACGCGACCTGGGCGATTTGCCCGACACATCCATTGTATCGGTCGCCGATTTGGGCAATGGTGTGGAGGTGCTCTTTACGGCGAGTCGAGAGTGTCTCTGTACGCCTCGGAAAGGCGTGCTAGAGTATACCTCGAAGACCGACGGAGAGGTTCACGCAATTCAATGTGCTGGCAGGTAGCACACCTGTTTGGAAGTGGTCGTTATGGTCTGCGGAGGAATCATCTTTATCGGGCGGGCGCACGGAGTTGCACATGCTTCGAATGGAGGCACTCTACATGGGCCCAAGGAGTATACTCACGAGACATCTGCGAATCCATGATGTCGTGCCTATAGTGGCCCGGCCCATACATCGGTAACTCACTCTTTTTCAGTCATAATGCATGACAATGCAGAGACCGCACATAAGGCCCAATGTGTGGGAACGACTACCTTAGGGAACGGTTCAAATTACGGCGTTTGGGATAGTGGCCAGCACAATAGCCCGAGACCTCAGCCCAAATTGAACATTTTTGTTTGGGATATCCCTGAATACAGTGGATTGCCGTGACACGCATGCAACCCCATAGCTTCAGCTCCAAAAGTGCCCCTGACTGTTTGCCCCCTTTCCGCGTGACTCGCGCTCCAGGAGTATTGCTAGACCTGGGACGGCCATGGACGTACGTATGTCAAATCTTACTGGTTCCAGTGACATTCGCTCACTATTCGAAGCGCGATGCACAGGGACGTGTGTCAGGGTCAGCTCATACGATATTATCGGAGCCCGTGCCAAGGGGGTCATACTGGACACGGATAAACTTAGAAAAGGAATATCCAAGCACGCGCTCGCGCCGGGGCCGTCGCCATAACTGATCGTATACACAAACGGTTGTGGGTGTTTCGCAGAGCCCGAACCAGACTCGAGACGTGTCTGCACGGAAAAACCCTGCTGCAAGACCCATTGGCCTGCAACAATTGGCCGTCACAGATCTATCGATCGTTGACTAACGGTTCTGGGAGGAAAAATTTCACCATCGTATTTGTGCGCATGTGGTCCTCAATACTATGGATAAGTGTGTGCTTTCGCGAGTGTCGGTTGCAAACTTGTTTTTCTCATCATAATATTTGTGCCAATTGGGCACTCTGTTTTATGTGAGATTGTATTTTCGCTCTGCGTGGAACCCCCATCGTACTGTTCGGTTCCCTTCGCCATCCAATTTTGCTTAATGAATGGATGGTACCGGTTGCTCAGTGTGGCGTGCAGTTAATGATTTGGACCGGAAGTATAAATACACTGTTATATTACTATAGGTAATAGAGCTAGTTTGCTTTTTTATAAGATTAGTTATATACTATTTTACGTTAGTATGGAGACCTAATATTTACTCTAGAGTAGTTTATATAGTAGGTATTAGCCGGTGTGTATGATAAGCATTTATTTACTATCTAGTATGTATTAATTATAAATTAGTGACTATGCTGGGTCTAGTAGTGTATAATATAATACGCTTTGTTTTAGTTTTTTAAAAGTATAATTTTTTAATATATATATATTACTAATGCATATATATTAGATATTCGCATGTTTTTAAATATTCGCATTGACTTTAATATTCATCAATATTAAAAAATAAATCTATGTTGCATTCGCACTCGGAATACGTCGAATGCGATTGGAAAATGTTTGATGAACTTTTGTTAGAAATTTAACAACTTTGTGAGAAATTGATTAGATATGAGCTACTAGTACAGTAAGGTAGTGACAGTAATTTGAGGCACAATCGAAATCTAGCAATATTAATATTGATAGGCTCGTACTTATGAGTATACTCGTTGAAGCAATTCCGCAATGGCATCCTATCCAGTGTGGTTTTGGGATGTACTTCGATATTTGTTTCCTATACAATGCGCAAAACGTAAAACTTTGCAAGTCGTAATTATTTCTTGAAAGGAAGAATGACATCTGGGTTAAGAACTATCTAAGACAGCCAAACACAAGAAGAAAAAGTAGAAGGAAAATGAGTAAAAGAGTAAAGGATCCCCAATTCAGTTTTAAGAACGAAACAGATTACTCTTGAAACTAATTTAAAATACAAATATATGGGACAATGAAACGAAAAATCATAAAGGATGGATATAGTAAATTTACAGAAATTATAGTAATGGATGATCTTCTGTTTTGTCACGTTGAAATTCTTGGCTTTGTACGGCTAGCGAAAGTGTCGGTCTCTTTCAACACACTACTCAAAGGAAATACTACAGAGATATTATTTGAAAGAAAAAGTATGATAGAGTTAAAACTAATGTTTCAGAATTAATAACCTCTATCAAATAATCATCCAAGTTAGCTTTCTCCACCGACGAATGGCCAGATACTCAATCAGCAGTTTCTTTGTTTTCTCTGAGCAGTCATGCCGTTGACAATTATTTCAGAAGCCCAATTTTGTGTCGTGCTCTGAAGCTCTCACTAAACGTAATACAGGTGAATATCTCAGTGACGTATTTAATGGAATGTTGCCTAAATGGAACCTATCTCCAGATGATGTTCACTGTGGCATGAGAGATTAAGAAAATTCTGCTTCTTTCTTGAGTGAACAACACAAACTCCGTCAGTCATCAACATTAGAAATGTTGGGACAACTCTAGCAAGAGTCAGCGAAGTTCTCTCAAAATGTAAGTCAATTGCGGGACACTTTAATCATTCTACCATGGCTCAGTAAGAACTAAATGAAATACAGGCCAGAATTAAAGTTCGCTAACTTTCAGTAATACATGACATTACTCTGAAATTATGTTAAGGTTGCCAGAACTTAATGAATCTCTCTGCCAATACGGCCGCTCCAATGATAAAATAAATGTTTTCCCATCCCATGACAATTCTATTCTAACCAGTTGTATCATTGTACTCCAATCATTTAAAGATATCATTACGATAATTAGCAAACCCTTGTTTGTCACCCTCTCGTAATAACTCTGAAGAGAGTATTAATATCCTTAGACAATGACAGTCAAGGAACAAAAATGATGAGAGAGACGATATTGAGGACTTTCTCTCCTCTAAATTTATGGTTCAGTTACATTTGTTATTGTACCATTAATGATGGGACAATGAACATTGTAAATGGAAAACTATTTTGTTTTACACGTATCACTCGTTAAATTTTGATAAACCTCGAATATGGAATGTTAAACCCAGTCTTGTCCTACTCTATTCGCTTGATTAATCTCTAGCAAATACACACACTGAATGGGCATATATATATATATATATATATACTATATATTGTGGCTATATATATATTTTATAATTAATAAATATATATATATAAAAAAGTATATATATATATATATATATATATATATATATATATATATATATATATATAATATATATATATATAGTATTATATCATCATTTATTCTTCCTCGTTTTTCTCCAAGGACTGGGGGTAAGGTGCGTTACATGCCATCGAAAAGAAAATAGTAAGAAGAAGTGACACAAGTCGAAAGAAGCCCCGCCTACCGCCCACTCTATAACTATTAGTGAGAACTCGGTCCGCAGTTCAGAAATCCACCCTTAGACTGCTTCACGCCGGACTTTGAACCGGATCCTCCTATGGATAATCGTCAAGTGTAAGAGCGCTCATCCCCTGGCCCAGGTGGGCCACAACCATGCCCCCCTCACAAAACCCACCATTCCTCCTATGCATGCACCTTTTAGTCGCGCCTCTGCCAAACTCACATTTCTCTCCTTAAGACATTCGATTTACTGCACTCAATCCACTTTGTTCTTCGGGGCCCCAGCCAGTCGAATTCACCCACAAGCACACTCACCATATACATCCGCTTTAACCAACCGACTATCATTCATTCTTTCCAAATGACCAAACCATCTCAATGTACTTTCATTTATTCTCCCATTTACCCCTTCTCGTTTACTCCTTTCTTCAAACCACATAACTCTCTTAATACGTTCATTTCCTCATTTTATCCAACTATCTTTTCACAGTCTCTAAACACAAAGTGATGGACTCGGAGTTACCCTAAGATTTGTCATGTGATGAATGAACACATTGAACTTTAGATCTATACCCTTTTTATTCTCCAGGACCACATCGGTCCTCTCGACCTATACATTAACAGCGCAAGGTTAACCAACTACAACTCAATGTAGACACCGCTGATGAGCGCAAGCACGTGTTCAAACGACTTACCCCTTACATCCACCAATCGATTTTAATTTGCCGGATCCATCTTTCAGCTTTATTTTCTTACTCGTGACAGCGAACTTTCTACTAGACAATGGCTCGTGTCATCCAATCGCTCGGTGGGGGTTTCCCTTTTCGATCCACATAGTGGAGTCCTAAAT
>JABUQX010099858.1:0-19550 GCA_015478945.1 Trachelipus rathkii
TACATTGTCAACCTAAGAGAAATTTCGGATAAACCTAGGCGATGTTAGTGCTGAGCAGGTGGAACGCTTCCATAAAGATCTAGTTCATGGAAGGACGTTACCAAAGGGCAAGTGGGATTTCAATATGATGGGCCGACTATTGTTGGAGCTTGATGAGGGATATTCAGACGCTATGCACAGTAAGTCGTTACGAAGAGAAAAGTTACTACGCATCGTAGGTAATGTTTACATAACTAAACCATTCCTTCTATTACAACATTGTTGTCCCATATTACTATTTATTCATATGTATTATATGTTTAACATATACCTATCAAAGACATGTATCATATCATTGCGATTTTTTTCTCTCCCTTCATATATATATAATATATATATACTACTATATATATATATATATATAATATATATATATATATATATCATATATAATTATATAATATATATATATTATATAATTATATATTATGTAATATATATATAATATATATATATATATATATATATATATATATTAATAATAATATATATATATATATATCTATATATATATATATATATATATTATATAGTATATAATTATATATATAATATATATATCCTGTAATATGCAAATGACCCTCTTGAAAAAGGTAAAAATCATAAATTTTTACAAATCTGTGTTACACACATTATCTCACAAATGCGATGTGATATGCAAAACCGATTACATTTTTGGAATCAGCACATCAATAATCAATTGCGAAACACCGTCCAAGAAATTTCATGTTTACGCAAGGTTATATACAAAGTAATAAAACAAAAAAGTAAATAACTATTTCCTACCTACAAACCATTCACATATTAAAATAATTTAATGAAAATTGAAAAAGTTTCGTAGTTAAAGATATTAACTAAACTTCATTTGAATAAGCTCTAAGGTTAAAATGAAACAGAACATTAGCAATTCTCCATTTTCAAGGGAATAACCTATTTCTTGTGGCTTCATAATTTTCCTGTTCTAAATATTCTTTCACTTTCGATTGATTGACGGTGGAGCTGAAAGGTATTTTTTTGCTAGTTTTTTTCTAATTCATAAAACTATTTCCAGTGTTTTTCCAACCAATTGAAGGGAATATCATTGTCCTCACTGGCCAAAGTAGGCAAACTTATATATTTGTTTATTTTTTGATGTAATTCCGTATGTAGCCTTTTACGTTTATAGTACAATAATCACATCGTCAGATTCAATGAACTTCCCCTTTTAACACTAACAGATATTGTGCTGTATGACGATCGCGGTGTCACAATTTCTTTAAAAACAATTCAGGAAAGAAAGTGAAAATGGAACCTTCAGCTTCACTTCCCCACTACGTGAATTCATCGTCAGCAGAAGAGTCAAGAGCTAATTTTCATGCATTTCTTTCATGCCTCAACGACCATATTTTTTACTGATTCATCTGATTCCATGATGAAAAAATTAGCATGATCGCGATCTAAAGAAAGTTAGCTACCACAAAGATTTATTCACATATAAAACTTGACATCCGGTCCTACTGATCTATAGTCTCTCTATATCTGTAGTGTAATATTCCACTGAAGCTTTTGCGTTTTAATTGCCTATTTAAAAATAGATTTTATTTGCTAAAATGGAGGGATCCTTGGGCCGACTGTTACTGTCACGTTTATGCTTGTTTTAGTGATAGTTGTCAAATGCTCAAGTAAATGGAATAATTTTGCCACACCTGAAAATTCAGTCAACATTTTCTGATTGCATTCAGCAGCGTATATGGATAGGGGAACTTTTTGTTCAAACAATCTTTTAAGCATATCATAAGTTCTGTTCCAGCGTTTAGAAACGTCTTGAATAAATTTATGGTGAAAAGGAGAGGATATGCTTCTGCAAGTAAATAAATATCTTTAACAGATCTTGAACTAATATTGAATCGGTGAATGCATAGTTTGCAACATGTGAAAAAACATGAAATTGATTGCAAGCCACTCTCCCTTATACCAGCTACCATGTTTGGTCCATTATCTATCACTAAATGAATTCTATTTTTTAGAATATTGAAAAATGTCAAAGGCCATTATAGGATCTGACAAATGACAAATATTTTCGCCATATTGGATACAAAATTTGGCCATATTTTTATTTTTTAAGTTTTAAGTTTCTAAAATTTCAATTTTAAGGGGAGACTTCATAACTAGACCCCCTACTTTTTGAAAGCAAAATCAAAATTTTCACATTTTTTTTTTTATAATCTAAATTAGTAGAAAAATTCCTCCTGAACATCATGGTGTAATTATTTTTTAAAAATTCTAAATAGTTTTTTAGATACAGAAATTTTATTTAAAGAGGGTCGAACCTAAAAAATTTCAAATTCCAGTCAACAATGCAAATTCCAGGTTTAGAATAAAAATGTTTTATTTATAATTATAGAAAATCTAATTTTTTTTTTCATATTCTCAACCTCTAGCTCATTCTTCGGATTTTACTCAGTCAAATAAATGGATCCGGATCCGGAGCCGGAATCTGGGTATATTTTTTTTCATGAAATAATTTTTTTTAGATGAAAAATTTATTGACAGAAGAAGTGCTGAACAATTTTCGAATAGTACAGAATCCTTAGTCGGATCCGGATCCGGATCCGAAGTCAGAGCCGGAGTCGAAGTCGGAGTATGATTTTCTTTCGAAGAATATTTTTTTAGAAGATCTGCTGAAATATTTTCAAATAGTGCAGAAACCTTATTCGGATCCGGAGCTGAAGCCGAAGTTGGAGTTGGAGCCGAAGCCGAAGCCTGGGTATGATTTTTTTTTCTAAAAATATATTTTTAGGTGAAACATTTAATGCCAGAAGACGTACTGAACAATTTTCAAATAGTACAGAAACCTTAGTCAGATCCGGAGCCGAAGGTGAAGTCAGAGCCGGAGTCTGGGTATATTTTTTTTCATGAAATAATTTTTTTTAGATGAAAAATTTATTGGCAGAAGATGTGCTGAACAATTTTCGAATAGTACAGAATCCTTAGTCGGATCCGGATCCGTAGTCAGAGCCGGAGACGGAGTACGATTTTCTTTCGAAGAATATTTTTTCCTAGAAGATCTGCTGAACAATTTTCAAATAGTGCAGAAACCTTATTCGGATCCGGAGCTGAAGCCGAAGTTGGAGTTCGAGCCGAAGCCGAAGCCGGAGCCTGGGTATGATTTTTTTTTTCTAAAAATATATTTTTAGGTGAAACATTTAATGCCAGAAGACGTACTGAACAATTTTCAAATAGTACAGAAACCTTAGTTCAGATCGAGTCGGAGCCGAGTTTGAATTTTTTTTCAAAAATATTTTTTTAAGGTGAAAAATATTTAATGCCAGAAGACATACTGAACAATTTTCAAATAGTGCAGAATCCTTAATCGGATCCGGAGTCGGAGTCGAAGTGGGTGCCGAAGTCAGAGCCGGTGCCGTAGTTTGATTTTTTTCAAAAAATATTCTTTTAGGTGAAAAATTTATTGCCA
Organism: Trachelipus rathkii; assembly: GCA_015478945.1. Lineage (NCBI taxonomy): Eukaryota > Metazoa > Arthropoda > Malacostraca > Isopoda > Trachelipodidae > Trachelipus > Trachelipus rathkii. Next base: position 3,494 of record JABUQX010099858.1, read on the forward strand.
GAAGAAGTGCTGAACAATTTTCAATATGCAGAAAACCTTAGTTTGGATCCGGATCCGGAAGCGGGAAGCCGGATTCGGAGCGGATTCTGGTATAATTTTTTTAACGAAAAATTTTTTTAGATGAAAAAATTTGTTGCCAGAAGAAGTGCTGAACAGGTTTCAAATAGTGCAGAATCCTTATTGGAATCCGGATCCGGATTCAGAGCCGGAGTCCGAAGTCGGAGCCAGAGTCAGCGCGGTGCAATAGTAAATAAATTTTTTTCAGAATATTTTTTTAGATGAAAAAATTTATTGCCAGAAGTCGTGCTAACAATTTTCAATAGTGAGAACTTAGTCATACTCCGGAGCGAAGGGTGAGTCGGAGCCGGAGCCGGAACCTGGGTATGAATTTTTATCAAAAATATTTATTTTTTTAAGTGAAAAATTTAATGCCGAAGACGCACTGAACAATTTTTCAAATAGTCAGAAACCTTAGTCAGGTCGGATCCAGATTCGGAGAGGAGTCTGGGTATAAATTTTTCAAAGAGTAATAGTGTTTAGAATGAAAAAGTTAGTGTCAGAAGACTTGCTGAACAATTTTCAAATAGGGCAGAATCCTTAATAGGATCCGGAATTTTGGAGCCGGATTCAAAAGTCGGAGCCAGAGTATGATTTTTTCGAAAAATATTTTTTTTTAGGTGAAAATTTTATATATAGAAGACGTGCTGAACAATTTTTAAATAGTTCAGAAACCTTAGTCGGATCCGGAGCCGGAGCCGGAGCCTGGGTATAAATTTTTTTTTAAAAATATTTTTAGGTGAAAACTTATTCCAGAAGACGTACTGGACAATTTTCAAATAGTTCAGAAAACCTTTTCAGATCGCGAGCGAAAGTGAAGTCGGGCTGGATGTAGAAGCAGGAGCTGGTCCAAGAGCGGCGGAGCCCTGGGTAATGATTTTTTTCAAGAAAATATTTTTTAAAGTGAAAAATTTTAATGCCAGAAACGTAACTGAACAAATTTCCAAATATTTTGTTTTTTTGTTTTTTTTTTTTTTTGTTTTTTGTTTTTTGGGGTGCAGAAACCTTAGTCGGGTCCGGATCCGAATCCAGATTAGGATATAAATTTTTTCAAGAGATAATTTTCTTAGATGAATAATTATAATTTATTCCAGAAGACTTCCTGAACAATTTTCAAATAGTCCAGAATTCTTAATCGGATCCGGATTCGGAGTAGGAGGCCGGAGTCATGATTTTTTTCAAAAAATATTTCTTTTAAGGTAAAAAATTTATTGATAGAAGAAAGTGCTGAAGCAATTTAAATAGTGGCAGAAACTTAGTCAGATCGCAAAGCCGAACTCGGAGCCGAGCAGGATCTGGTATAAATTTCTTTCAAAGAATATCTTTAGGCGAAAATGTATTGCCAGAATGACGTGTTGAACATTTTCAATTAGTACAGAAACTTTAGTCGGATCCGGAGCCGGAACCGGAGCCGGGTACTGGTATGAATTTTTTTTAGTAATATTTTTTGTTGAAAAATTATTCCAGAAGACTTGCTAAACAATTTTCAAATAGTGCAGGAACCTTTGATGGATCCGGACCGGACCAAGGATCCGGATCCGGATCCGGATCTTTGCTTATAAATATTTTTCAATGAAATATTTTTTAGTTTGAAAAATGTATTGCAGAAAGACTTGCTGACTATTTTCCAAATTGTTCAAAACCTTAGTCGGATCCGGAGTCGGAACGGGAGCCGAGTATTAGAGCCTGATCTGTTTTATAAATTTTTTTATAAGAAATATTTTGTTAGATGAAAAATTTTATTGCCGAAGACGGTGCTGAGCATGTCAAATAGGGCAGAACCTTTAGTTTGGATCCGGATCAAAGTGAAAAAAGTTTAATTATTTTTCATCAAAGTGATTCATCGAGTGAAAAGTTTATTTGCCTTAATAATTAAAAAGTGATTTAGTGAAGATTTAAACTATTGAAAAGTTTTAATACTTAAACAATTTCAAAAAGTGGCATAACGCATGGCCAGAACAGTAACTGCACAATTCTAAGGCAGTGCAGAACTATAGTCGGAGTTTGGCGCCGGAGAAAATAAATTATTTTTCTTTGGGTTGTAAAAGAAATATATCAAAGGCTTGAATGGATTCAATGAAAAAGAATATATATTATATATAATATATATATATATATATATATATATATATATATATATATATATATATATATATATATATTATATATATATATATATATATATACAGGCCCGCATACCTACTCTAGCGCCCATGGGCCCAAAAAAATTTTACGCCCCCTATATATATATATATATATATATATATATATATATATATATATATATATATATATATATATATATATATATATATATATATATATATATATATATATTTTTATACATATATATATATATATATATATATATATATCAATACTTACATTATTACATCTACATGTCAAATTAATGATTCATTACAGGTTTTCGTCTTGCCTTTTCGTTAGCAAATTTGTCAATAATATCTTCGTAATCTAATTTTACGATGAAATCATTTTCAATAATAGCAAGTACAGGCAGATGAACTATAACGCTGTTGGACTGGGACGAACGTAAATAATCTTTAACCCTTCTAAGTGTGGAGAATGAGCTTTTAGCTGAGCAGTTTTGTCGCAGGAGTACATAAAAATAATTTTAAAGCAATATTCAGATTTGGATATATATCATGAAGGCTTTTGTTATATAAATATTTGTTTAATTGGGACAAGGTTTGACTGCCATTACCTTCTTCTAAAAGCAAACATTTTAAAAATGTATGTATTCTGCTCCAAAATTTTCTAAGTCGGATCGATCGATTTTTTGTAATAATTTAGCTGATTTATGAATGTCGTCTGGGTCGGTTTCGGTTATATTTGATAAGAATAAAAACTTTTCTGAAAATTCGCTGTATGCAAAACTTCGCCCATTTAATTCTGTTGACAGCTTATCTAGTATAGTATTGAAGAATGCATATTTGATAATTTTCTTGTTTCTCAGATCTTAGTTTAGATACATTCTTGATGTCTTTTTGTGTAAAGATTTTCAATTTTTCTTTGGCACAATTTTCGTAGGTTACTAATGAACTTCCAATTTCATTAACTAAGTGACACAGAGAGTTATACAAATTAATAACGGTGGCCACATCCATATCTTCAGAATTGCAATTTTTATACAGAATCAAATCTTTCTCATAGTTGGTTCAATATTGGCAGACATAAAGAAGTAATTTGCAATAGGAACTCAATTTTTTCAAAATTCTCTTTGCCTCTTGCTGAATGACTGGTCTCTCATTTTTATCTTCAGGTATAGAGTTTAAAGCCTTAACATTGGCTTCCAAACCTTTTGTTTAGACTTTTACAAGCTTCTACTCGAGCTGACCACCTTGTCCCACATAGTGTTTTGACAGTATATTCTTCGAAGAAAGATTCTAAGATACCCAACGATGCGTAGAGCCCGAGAAAAAATTATAAAAGATTCTGAAGCCAAAGGCAAAAAAAAAACCGCCTGTTTACAGCATGTGGCAGCGCTAGATCCCACTAAATTAAGGAAATGAGCTGAACATGGTATGAAATATGCTAGATGGTTGACCTCTTTAATTCTTGTTTGATGGCCAAAATATATTCCTGACATATTAGCAACATTATCATACGTTTGACCCCGACAACTGCTTATGTCTAATTCATTTGCTTTGAGAAAACTCATCACTGTTTCCGCTAGTTCTTTACCTGTATGAACAGGATTTTTAATAAATCTTAAAAAGCGTTCTTTGGGCGTACCTTCTTTGCTAACATATCTGATGATAAAGCTCAGCTGATCCTTATGAGTAATGTCTGGAGTGGAATCAACAATAATAGAAAAATACTTTTTCCTGAATTTCTTTCACTATTTCACTGATTACCTTTCTAGCCATAAATTGGATAAGTTCTTCGTAAGTGCTATGTGATAAATAAGAAGTGCTTCCTTTGCCAGAATTTTGACATTGAGATAGATGATTTTTTTAAAAAGGGTAAAATTCTGCAATAAGTTTCAGACACATCATAAAATTTCCATTTCGAACAGAGCCAGCTATTTCATCATCGCCTCGGAATGGTAACCCCCGTAAGGAAAGTTTCTTAATAACAGCAATAACTCTTTGTTGCTCGAAACTAATGTTTCTCTTTGTAGTACATTTCTCCAATATTTTACTTCTTCTTCTAATTGAGAGAGCAGCTGCTTGTCAACTCTACATAATGAATTACTTAGTCTCTTCAGCATCAACATACAATCACGATGGCGAACGGAATTTTCATGTTCAGTCAATCTTGTATTGGCATGCTTCCAATCGTTAAATCCTTCTGTTACAAACTGAGTTACAACACCGCCTCCAAAAAGTTTACAAGGACCACAAAAGACGAATCCTTGACTGTTAGAGTACACTAAATAGTCACGTTTCACAACATCTCCATTCAAAAGTTTTCGTTCAAACAAAGATTTTGTTAAAAATTTACTTTTATCTGGATAAATTCTCTTAGAATTAAAAAAATCTGTCTGAATTTTGATTAATCCCATTTTTTGTAAAGTAGTCTCGCGATGCCTCACTAACCTTCCAATAAAATGGATCATCGCTTTGTATAAAGATTTCTTTGTCTTGTGCTTCGTCTACCTGGTCACTATTCTCGACAGTAACGTAAGAAGTCGATGCATATGTTTCACGATTACCCCTGTTATCGTTATCATCAATGACCTGAAATTACTTCAGATTCATCCGCACTCACGACAGATTCATTTGTCTTTGTGATAAAGAATGAGTCTACTCTTGGTATTTTAGATAACACTTCATTTTCCTTTCTCTTTTTCTCTTCTGCTATTTTACGTTATTTTGCGCCGCTCAACCGTTTCGACCATCCATTAATATCAAAACTGCTAAGTCACCTACTTGTTTAAAACAATAAATAATGTTCTACTTCTGAAAACTCAATTATTTAACTTTTTAATTCTTGAATAAATCATCAGAACCGATGCACTTATGTATGTATCAGCCAGAGCACGTAGGCGGTTCAGGCCTAGCAATAAAAAAAACTATATTAGTCACAGACGCACAAATCAAAACCACATTAAATATCTGGCAAAAATGAAATGAAAGATATCAATCAGGGTTGCTAGATGAGATGAAAATGAAAAGGCCAAATTAATGTCAAATAAGGAAAATCTTTAACATTTTTCTTTTTTTAACATGCAAAAATTGGTACTTGGGAACCACTGGTGAATGAAAAAGATAGAAAGAAATTAAATATATATATATATATATATATATATATATATATATATATATATATATATATATATATATATAATACATTATATATAATAAATATAAAAAGTAATATAATTATATATATATATATATATATAATATATATATATTATATATATATATATATATATATATAAATAAAAAGATAGAAAGAAATTAAATATATATATATATATATATATATCACTACAAATACAACATATAAGTTTTTAAAAAAAATATTCCGCCTTCCAGAATTTGCCGCCCTCCAGAATTTGCCGCCCTGGGCCCGGGCCCATGCTTTTAAATACAGGCCATGTATATATATATTATATATATATATATATATTATTATATATATAATATATATAATTATATATATATATATATATATATATATATATATATATATTATGGATTGGGTTATGAAGAATCAGAGTGGGGTGAGGTAGCAAGGGTGGTGTTACACCCGGAAGTATGAGAATGAAAGAGAGTGGAGGGTGCCCTACCTATTATAAGTGGAATGATTTAGATTAGTGTGGCGAATGCTGAAAATAGCTTTGAGGGATTGTAGAGGGAGATTTGCCAGGTGTGAAAAAGGAGGGGTTTGAAAGTAAACGTAGAATAGAGTAAGGTTATGGTTTTGAGTGAGGATATTTCTCTGTGTAAAGTTATGTTAGATGGTGAGCAGCTGGAACAAATGTCTGAGTTCAAATATTTAGGATATATGGTGGATGAAAAGGGAACGGATGATGCAGAATGTAGTATGACAGTTGTGAATGGAAGGAAGATGGCTGTTGCGCAATTAAATCCTTAGTGGATGCAAAGGGAAAAAGTCTTGAGTGTGCTAGGGTCTTACATGACGGTATGCCATTACCTGTGCTAATGTATAGTAGTGGACTATGGTCTGGGATAAGAGGTACAGATATAAAGTATAGATATAAAACTTCTGCTGGGGCTACACGGCTTTTGATTGGTTGCTCCTGGGTTACAGGAGAACCAACCAAAGTCAAGCCACGCCGACATGTGCACAAGATGCTTGTTGCGATAAATTTTGCAAATAAGACGATGAAAATTTCACTCGTGCAGGACTCGAACCATCGACAACAGCTTCGCCGTTAGACAATGTAAAGGAGGCTCTACACTATTGCGATCCGCCTCCCCAGAAAAAGAAGGCATCTCGGAAGTTTTCAATTCTCCTGCTTCGATCTCCTTGCTTTGAACTCGATATTTATTCAAATCCCATAGAAGGTTGGTTTAGAAGTTAGAACCCCTACTGGGCACGGCATTCTGTAGTTTGCTCCGTGTTACAGGAAGCAGTACCAACCAAAGTCAGGCTACGCCGATATGGGCACAACATGCTTTGTTGCGACAAATTTGCATTAATAAGACGAAAAAAAATTTCACGCTCGCGCCAGGACTCGAACATCGACAACAGCGTCGCTGTTTAGACAATGCACAAGAGGTTAAACCACTAGTCAGATCCGACACACCCAAGAAAAAAAGGTATTTCTTTACAGTTTTTAAGTTTTCTGCTTCGATTTCACTGCTTTGGAAACTCGGTACTTATTAAATCCACAGAAGGATGGTTGGAACCCTTTCTCTGGTGCTACACGGCATTCTTCAGGGTGCTCATGGGTAACAGGAACCAACCGACCAAGGTCAAGGTACGCCAACAGACGCACAACATGCTTCTTACGACAAATTGCAATAAGGACGAAACAAAAATTTCGCTCGCGCCAGGACTCGAAGCTATCGACAACAGCGTCGCCGTTAGACAATATACAGGAGGCTCTACACTAGTCCGATCCGCCTCCTCAAAAAAGAAGGCATCTTCGGAAGTTTTTCAATCTCCTGCTTCAATATCACTGCTTTGAAAACTCGACCCTTACTTAAATTCACAGAAGGGTGATTGGAATCTTTGCTGGGGCTAACGGCATTCTTTTGGGGTGCTCCTGGGTTACAGAAGCAACCGACCAAAGTCAAAGAACGCCAACATGCGCACAAGATGCTTGTTGCGACCAAATTTGCATAATAAGACGAAAAAAAATTTCAATTTCGTGACAGGACTCGAACATCGGACAAATGCGTGCCGGTTAGACAATGTAAAGGTGGCTCTACCACTAGTCCGATCCACCTCCCAGAAAAAGAAGGCATCTCGAAAGTTTTTTCAAATCTCCTGCTTCGATATCACTTGCTTTGAAACTCAATACTTTATTTTAATCCACAGAAGGATGGTTGGAACCCCTGCTGGGCTACCACGGCATTTTTCAGGGGTGTTCATGTGTTACAGGAGCAAGCGACCAAAGTCAAGGAACGCCGACATGAGCACAACATGCTTGTTGCGACCAATTTGCAATAAAAGAGATGAAAAAAAATTTCACTTGCGCCAGGATTCGAACCATCGACAACAGCGTCGCCGTTAGACAAAGTACAGGAGGCTCTACCCACTAGTCCGATGCGCCTCCCAAAAAAGAAGGCATCTCGGAAGATTTCAACTGCTGCTTCGATATCACTGCTTTGAACTCCTCTACATATTTAAATCACAGAAGGGTGGTCGGAACCCCCTCTGGGGCTACACGGCAATTTTTTCAGGGTGCTCATGGGTTACAGGAGCAGCGATCAAAGTCAAGGATCGCCGACATGCGTACAACATGCTCGTTGCGAGAAATTTTGCATAATAAGAAACGAAAAAAAATTTTTTTTTTTTTTTTTTTTTTTTTTTTCATCGCACCAGGACACGAACCATCGACAAGAGCGTCGCCGTTAGTCCATGTTATACAGGAGGCTTTACTACTAGTCCGATCCGCCTCTCCGAAAACAGAAGACATCTCGAACAGTTTTTTTCAAATCACCTGTTCGACAGCGCTGCTTTGATTCCCGACTTACTTCAAATTTGGTAGAAGTCTTCTAGAGCAGTGGTTCTCAACCTTTTCCAAACCAACGCCCCCTTCGAGATTATCGGCTTAATCCACCGCCCCCCACTTCAGAATTTTATATTTTAAAAAGTGGTTATATATATAATATATATATATATATATATATAATATAATAATATATATTATATATATATATATATATATATATATATATATATATATATAATAATAAACTATATATAGTGATACAAACTATATTTTTAATATTATATATAATTGTTTATTTTATTTTTATTATATTATTGATAGTATTATTATTATCACTTTATTATTATTATTATTATTATTATTATTATTATTATTATTATTATTATTATTATTATTATTATTATTATTATTATTATTATTATTATTATTATTATTATTATTATTATTAAAAAGAAAGTACTTACCATATTCCTTAAAAAATTTATTTTACGATTAAAACATCATTTTTGACACTAGTGGCTGCCTTGAGCCTGGTGACTTGCACATAACCGATTGATGTCAGGAGAGATTGTACTTAGGCATAATCTTAAATCACCTCTCTGAGTAATATCCAATTTGTTTCTGGCTTTGTTTTTCAATTGTGTGACAACACTGAAGCCTTTTTCGACGAGATACGTTGAAGGAAAAGCCAGAAGCAATACTTTAATTTCTTCCCATAGAAGAGGATAGGAATCTTTTTTTTTCGCCCAAAATACTTCGTATCCAAGCTCATTAAATAAATTTTGACATTCACTGTCATGCTTGAGGTCTATTAGGGGCTCCTGCATGGGCTGTGAAATATTAGTTGCAGTCACATCTGTTGAAAACGGGTTGAATACCCATTTGGGTATTTGAAGCGCAATAATATCCTGAAATCTAGTTTCCATGTTTTCTTTCAGCTTATTTAAGTGAAAACAATAAACTTCCAAGTCATTACCTGCAATTTCATTTTTCTCCCAAACTGCCAGAAGATTAGGAAACTGACGTAAGTCTTTACGGCATAAATTACTTTTCAGAACACTTAGTTTCTCTATAAAAGCCCCTATAATCCCTTTTGTTTTGATGAAATTCATTTTTTTTACCTTGTAGCTTCGTATTTATTTCGTTTAATTTGTCAAAAATATCAGAAAGGTAAGCAACATCAGTTCGTCTTTCTTTTAATGAATTGGCGAGACTGTGGTCAGCTGTGTTGTCAAAAATTCAATAACTGTTTCAAAGAGGTTATAGAATCGTTGTAAACAATTCCCCTTTAGAAAGCCACCTAACCTCCGTGTGTAGCAATAATCGTTCAAATGCTTCGTCTTTTTCTTCACAAAGCTGGCGAAATAAACGATCATTCAAAGAGTGGCATTTGATTTTATTGACGGCACTAATGACACAATTAAGAGACTCGTATAATCTTCCGCTTAAATTTTTAGCAACTAAATGTTGACGATGAATAACACAGTGAACAGTCATAACCCCTGGAACAGCTTGCTTTAAATGTGCACTAAAACCGCGATATCTACCTGTCATAGCTGCGGCACCGTCAGTAGCACATACAAGAATATTAGATAATGGAATGTCTTTTTCGTTAAAATAACTTAAAAGTACATGGAATATAGAGGAGCCTTTAGTGTCAGTGGTAAGACTTTTAGCGAACAGCATTTCTTCATTCATCTCGCCAGTTTCATTTATGAAACGAACATATGCTAATAATAAAGCTACATTATCACTGAGGGTTGACTCGTCGATCTGTAATGCAAACTGTGTTTTTCTAATTATCTTACAAAGTTGATCTTCAACATCAGAGGCCATCTCATCGATCCTTCTCGAAACTGAACTATTGCTCAAAGGTAGCGTCTTAATTACATTGCTTGCATTGGAAATCATCAGAGTATCAAGTATTACCTTAACAGCTGGTAAAAGTAGTGTTTCTCCAATATTATGAGGCTTGCCACACTTAGCAATCAACAAAGACACTTTGTAAGAAGCAAAAAGTCCTTTATCAATATTGACTGAACTTTTTTCGAACATAGAACTTACTGTAGGTCTCCCTTCATACTTCCTCTTTATGTCTTTGAAGAAATCAATAGACTGAGTTGACTTATCTTGGTGAATTTTTGACAGATGTTCTTGTAATCGAGAAGGCTTCATAGCTTCGTTAGACAGAGTCTTCTCACATAAAAGGCACATTGGCAATTTTTCATTTGATGGAAATGGAATGAATCCATATTTCAAATATTCTGACGAATATTGCCTACACTTCTTTTTTGCTTGAGACATAGTGTAATAATCACACGTTCACACGAAAACCACATCCATCACACGGGAAAGGTTTCCTATCACTAACAAGTTTAAGGCATGATTTTAAAAAGAAGCCAAATTTGCGAAAAGTAATGCAGTCTGGCATCTCTGGCTTAAAGTTGAGGGGTATCTATAGTTTTTCTGGACGCTTCTGGCAACTTCCACATTCCGATATATATATATATATATATATATATATATATATATATATATATATATATATAAATTTATATATATAATATATAATTATATATTATATATATATATATATATTATATTATATATATATATATATATTATATATATACTATAATTGATTTCTCATATTGTAAAAAAAAATAATCAACTTTCTTGCTGTAATTAAGTTGCCAATATGTACTTTTAGTCATTTATGTATTTTCACTCGGAAACGCTTTGTAATATATATATATATATATATATATATATAAATATATATTATATATATATATATATAATATATAGATATATATATATATATATATATATATATATATATCAATTAATTTTATTTTGTAATCTCTCCTCCTTACGACGCGCCTCCCAATAGCGCCCCCCTTAACCGCCCCTCCTCAATACGCGCCCCCTCACGCCCCCGCCTCCAATAACGCCCCTGGGATGTCGTTACGCCCCCTAGGGGGCGGGTAGCCGCCCCATTGGGAATTTGAGTGGAAAGAAGTGTAGGTATAATAATGTATTCTGAGAAGGGATGAGAGTTATATAATATGTTTGAATGTGGAAATAAGGTATGAAAAAAAAAAAAAGATTAGGGGGATAAAAGAGGTGGAAGAGAGTGGTGTGAGATTGATGCAGACAGTGATGATGTGAGACATCATCATTGTCTGCTGCATGTTTATTTATTTTCTGCAGGTACAAAACTGTATAGATTTATAGTATAGTAAAGATTGTAGTTAGGAATAATTAATGATAAAGAATAATATAAATAATAAAATAATAAACAATATATGGAATATATGGAATAAGATAGATTCAGATTTACTGAAAGCTGAAAGCAAATAATATAACAAGAAGAAAAGAAAAGTGAAGGAGACTAAGAAACAAAGAAACATATAAGAAGAAAGAAACATAAGAAGAGAGATAACAAGATATAAGAGAGTGCAACAGAGAAAGAAGAAATCACCACCTATTTGCAGATAATAGAAGATAATTGTTTAAAAGAAAGATCTGACTGACTGATATAATAATTGACTTGATAAGACCATACTGTAATACGAGACTAATTAACAGACTAAATAACCTATTAACCTATTAACATTATAATATAATCATCGTCTGCTGTCTTCATCGGCCAATATTCAATATTCTGCACTGATTATACATCTCTTATTTCTTACATCTCAGAAGAAGACATATCAAGCAAACAACCAGGTAAAATAACATTATTATTATTAAAATATCATAAAGTATTAGAATTAGATAGTAAGAAATAGATAGTGTTTGTGAGTGTGGCATACAAAAGTACAAAATTGTATAGTTGAGTTCATCAAGTGCGCCACTCTGCTCGCATAATGGGTGGTGATGATGAAACAAAAAGGGAGGTTGAAACTAGAATAGTGGGTAAATGTCCAGCGTTTTCTGGGAAGGAAAGAGATTATGAAAAGTGGAGGAGAAAGGTGTGTGATTGGGTGGAATTAAATGCAAATATGAGACAAAGGGGATTAATGATAAGATTACATTTAGAGGGAGAAGCGGAAGAACTAACAAAGAACATCAGTATAAGTGAGTTATCAAGTGAGGGTGGGGTAAAGTTAATATTAGCAGCATTAGATAATAGATATAAGTTGGATAAAAGAGTGGAGAGGTTCAATAGTGTGCTCAATGTATTAAAAATAGATAGAAGGGAAGAAGAAAGCGTGAAAGAATATGTGATACGGTATGAAAAAGTAATGAGTGAAGCAATCTGTTTAGGGATGAGTGAGTGGGGAAAGGATGTAAAAGGAGCTCATTTGTTGTATTCAGCAAGATTGAAAAAGTGGGAAGAACAGATTATTATAGGGGGATGTGGTGACAGTGATTTGGAATATGAGAATATTAGAAAACAAATGCTAAGAATATTTGAAGACATAAAAACTGAGAGTGAGGATACAAGAGAAAGAAAGGAAAAGGATGAAATGTGGTGGGTAAGGAATAGACAAGGTATGGATGAAATGACTGGGGCAGTGTATAAGAGAAGAGAAACAAGTAGAAATGAAAAGGAACAGGTGTGGCATGAGAAGAATAATAATTATGTAGAGGACACAACAGAGGGGGCACAGAAGAGGGAAACACAAGGTGAAAGAGAAGAAAGAATTAAGTGTTATAAGTGTGGAGGAATAGGACATAAAGGTTGGGAATGTTTGAGTAAGGGATTGAGATGTTTCAAATGTATGAAAGATGGGCATATGGCGAAGGATTGTGAAGATACAATTTTTTGTCTCAGGTGTGGAAGAAAGGGACATGGATCAAAAGAGTGTCAAACGAGTGTAGAAAATATAAGAAAATGCACGATATGTAGCAAATTTGGACATGAGGAAAACGATTGTTGGTGGAATAAGAAAAAGGGAGTAAAAGAAGTGAATAAAAAGGAGAAAGAGAATATCTATCTGAATGAGCTGAATGATGAGAATATAGAAGAAACAAGTGAAGACATAGATGAGGTTAAAGAAGGGATGATTGAAGCAATTTTAGATCAAAGAATTGATAGTATTGAAGGTATAGAGAAAGAATGACATAAGGAAATATTGGGTTATTTAAGTGCAACTGATCTTACAGTTGAACTAGAACATCAGGGAGAGAATCGTTCAAGAAAAAAGAGCAAAAGAGGGAAACGAAAGAAAAAAGTGAAGAATGATCAAGAGAATAATGTAAATAATAAAAGTAGAGAGAGAGACATAGAAAAGATACAAATAAGAGATAACCACGTAAATGAGAGTGAGAAAGAATATATTAGTTTTGAAGTATGTGAGATGATGAGGGATTACAAAGTATAAGTCAAGTAAGTGAAATAGTATACACGATATTGAATATGTGTGATGAGATGTTAGAAGAAATTAACTCGGGAAAGAGATGGAAGTATAAAAATGTAAGTGTAGGATTATACAATATGTGGCATATGTGTGAAGAATTTATTGGGAATTTGAGTGGAAAGAAGTGTAGGTATAATAATGTATTCTGAGAAGGAATGAGAGTTATATAATATGTTTGAATATGGGAATGAGGTATGAAAGAGGAAAAAGATTAGGGGGATAAAAGAGGTGGAAGAGAGTGGTGTGAGATTGATGCAGACAGTGATGATGTGAGACATCATCATTGTCTGCTGCATGTTTATTTATTTTCTGCAGGTACAAAACTGTATAGATTTATAGTATAGTAAAGATTGTAGTTAGGAATAATTAATGATAAAGAATAATATAGATTGATAAATAATAAAATAATAAACAATATATGGAATATATGGAATAAGATAGATCCAGATTTACTAAAAGCTGAAAGCAAATAATATAACAAGAAGAAAAGAAAAGTGAAGGAGACTAAGAAACAAAGAAACATATAAGAAGAAAGAAACATAAGAAGAGAGATAACAAGATATAAGAGAGTGCAACAGAGAAAGAAGAAATCACCACCTATTTGCAGATAATAGAAGATAATTGTTTAAAAGAAAGATCTGACTGACTGATATAATAATTGACTTGATAAGACCATACTGTAATACGAGACTAATTAACAGACTAAATAACCTATTAACCTATTAACATTATAATATAATCATTGTCTGCTGTCTTCATCGGCCAATATTCAATATTCTGCACTGATTATACATCTCTTATTTCTTACATCTCAGAAGAAGACATATCAAGCAAACAACCAGGTAAAATAACATTATTATTATTAAAATATCATAAAGTATTAGAATTAGATAGTAAGAAATAGATAGTGTTTGTGAGTGTGGCATACAAAAGTACAAAATTGTATAGTTGAGTTCATCATATATATATTATATATATATATATGTTGGTTATTACAAGGTTGCTAAGTTATATATATATATATATATATATATATATATATATATATATATATATATATATATATATATATATATTTATATATATGTATTGTTTATGAGAATAAAGTTTTTTTTGCCGTCTAAAATGAAAATTTTCCAAATGTTTATTAGTGTTTTTTCTAGCATTTCATTTTTTTTTGTTACATGAGATTTAAAAATTCATTAAAAACGAACAGATTTATTTTCTTTAAATTTGGGTACCAATCTCACATATAAACGTGTAAACTGACGTTTCATTAAAGCTGTTTTGTAGAACGTGGTAAAGCTAAATGCATGGTTGACCATTCTGTCAAAATTCTGAAAGTACTTTTCAGAGATTAAATTTTTTAAAAAAACATTTTCAAATAAGGTTTCTAACTAAAAAAATTTATTACCACACTAAATTGCCATTTTAGTGCAAAAAAAATTGAAATATCTTGAAAATTAAAGATTTTATGGCAGTTTTGTAGAAAAAAAAAAAAAAAATTTCTCACCCTTAAAAACTGTTCAAAAACGAACAGTTTTTTTGTTTATTTTTTTTCATAAAATTAAAGATATGATAGTTGTTCATCAAAAAAACATTACCTTTATCGGTTTGGAATAGTTGAGATTTTGCTATGAAGTCTCCCCTAAATTGAAATAACTTTCCTTATGTTGACGTGAAATTTATTGTTTATAGCTCAATATTCGCCTGAATAGTTCAAGAAGAAAAAGTCGAATACAAATATTCGGTATTTTGGCCGATAGGCCGAATACCGAATACTCACCGAATATTCGGCAGATCCTCATTATATATATATATATATATATATATATATATATATATATATATATATATATATATATATATATTATATATATATATATATATATATATATATATATATATATATATATATATATATATATATATATATATATATATATATATATATATATATATATATATTAGAAAATTGGTTAAGCTCCAACAGAATGACAGCATCCCCTTAAATCCTCCATCACCCTTTTAACCACTGACTGTCACCAATCCTCCCTCCATCCTATAATCACCCTGAACAACAACCCTTCCATTAAACAAAACCCCAAAAATACTAGACTTACCTATGACACACACATGACGTTTTTCCCCACAAAATCACTTCCTCAACCCAACGAAAACTAAACAGCCTCCGAACCCTCTCTCAACCAGGGATGGCAATTTTGGTGATTTTTTTGATTTTTTTAAAAAAAATCAATTTGTGATTTTTGATTTTTTTTATTTTTCCGTAATGTCACGCGATATATAATTTGTTACTTGCAAATTATATTTCGCGAGACGTTACGAATCCAAAATCAAAAATATCAAAAATCAAAAAACACGTGATAAAAAAAATCACCAAAATCACCAAAATTGCCATCCCTGCTCTCAACACAACTTCAGCGACAGGAAACACACACTCACCACTACTTATAAACAACTCTAAACTATGCCTCACCAGCATGGTTCCCAG
>JABUQX010099859.1:0-2500 GCA_015478945.1 Trachelipus rathkii
GTTGTACTTCGTTCGGATCGTTTGGTGTTTAACTGTTCTGCATTTATCGTGAAGCTTTCGCGTTTTCGTGCACTAACAAATGTAAATAATAATAGGAATAATAATAATAATAATAATAATTGGGAAAAGGCTTGTAAATCTCACATTAAATTAGAAGCTGATATAAAATTTCTAAAATAATAATAATAATAAAAATAATAATAATAATAATAATAATAATAATAATAATAATAATAATAATAATAATAATAATAATAATAATAATAATAATAATAATAATAATAATAATAATCATAATAGATAATGATGAAAGAAGATGAAGAATAATATTGACAATAATAATAATAATAATAATAATAATAATAATAATAATAATAATAATAATAATAATAATAATAATAATAATAATAATAATAATAAAAAGAAGAAGAAGAAGAAAGAAGTAAGAAGAGAGAAGAAAGAAGAAGAAGAGAGAAGAAGAAGAAGAAGAAGAAGAAGAAGAAGAAGAAGAAGAAGAAGAAGAAGAAGTTTAATACAGCGTTAATTTTAACACACTTTTTTGCAAGTTTTTTTCAATTCATCTAAATAATTCTTTATTTTATTTTATAATAAAAAGAAGTTAAAGCTTTTAATTAGTACCAATACTTTGCCTGTAAATTTCATGCATGATTACGGTTAACTAATTATTATTTATAACGCAGTTTACAAATAATAAATTTCAATATATATATATATATATATATATATATATATATATATATATATATATATATATATATATATATATATATATATATATATATACTATATATATATATATATATATATATATATATATATATATATATATATATATGTCGCACTAGAACTAATTTGACAATAGGAATATTAAAAGGAGTTAATTAGGTTTTTTTCTTTATTAAAATTAATTCATGGAAATGGGGATGGACATACATCTTCAGCAGGATAATTACTTATTTAAAAACTCGGTAAATTTCACAGTTTCGTTTTTAATTAATTAACAATCAAATTCCAAGGGGAAGTTATTATTTTTTCTTCCCTTTATTTCTCTCTCAAATTAGTATAATTTTGAACAACTGTAATGTTAATAAGTAAATACAATTTCTCTGGCTCCTCTTCTCCTCTACTCCTTTGGCACAGGGTGTACCATACTTAATTCTCGTCTCACAATTAAATACCCGAATTTTTGTTTTTTCACAGAACTATAAAATTTATATTTTTATTATAATAGGTTGTTGATTGGGCTAAGGCAAATACCCGGAGACGAGAGAGCGCAAAGACTCCCCCGCCCTTTCAGGTTAGCTCTGTTTTTAGACTCCCGATACATTTCAAATTTGCCCGGTTGGAACTTACAAAGAAAGACGCCCCCTAGCGTCTTTTACCTAATATCTTTTAACTGTAGGAGAACCTTATTAACACAGCAGTACATGATTTATTATAGAAGGGGGCAGCGTAATTCCCTCTTGCTATATATATATATATGATATATATATATATAATATATATATATATATATATTTATATATATATATATATATATATATATATATATATATATATATATATATATATATTACTTTATATATTTATATAATAATATAGCTATATATATATATACCAACATAAATATAAATATACATAATATATAAAGCTATAGAGAGCATAACGCTGTATATATATATATATATATATATATATATATATATATATATATATATGATTATTTTACATTAATTGTGAAGCCTTGAAAATATATTTAATTTCATTGAAAAATTTTAAAAGCTTACATTATTTTGCAAATACAACATCTAGTATCCATGATAATAGCTGTATTTGCCAATAATGTAAGCTTTTTAAACATTTTCATTGTAATTATTTTTTAAACTTCACAATTAATGTAAAATAATTTTCTTCAATTTTTTTATATATATATTTTGATATTTATTATTTGTAAACTGCGTTATAAATAGTTAGTTAACCGTGATCATGCCTGAAGTATACAGGCCAAATATTAGTACAATATCAAAGACTTTAGCATCTTTTTATTCTAGAATAGTCCTTAATAAGAAAGTTTTTTTTCTGAAAATAAAGAATTATTTAGAAGAATAGAAAGAACTTGCAAAAAATAATAATTATTATTATTATTATTATTATTATTATTATTATTATTATTATTATTATTATTATTATTATTATTATTATTATTATTATTATTATTATTATTATTATTATTATTATTATTATTATATTTTTATTATTATTTGTGTGTGTGTGTGTGTGTGTGTGATTATTATTAATATTATCATCATTATTATTATTATGAGTGTCTGTGCGTGTGTATTATTATTATTATTATTATTATTATTATTATTAATTTTTTAGATCATTGAAGAAAACGTGAATTTAGTTTTCATACGTAAAATATTGATTTAGCTAAAAAAAAAAATAATCATGAGATAAATAATCCAGCATGTAATAT
>JABUQX010099859.1:7500-15000 GCA_015478945.1 Trachelipus rathkii
TATTATTATTATTACGTCGAAGAAGTGTTTCCGAAGGAAACACTTCTGAGTTGTGCTTCTACGTATCCTTTGTCACCTTCTGCATCTCCTCCTGCGTCAGCGTCTTGCATAGCGTTCGAAATCAATACCGATTCAATGCATTCATGCCCTATGTTTCGTGTCTTTAGCGTTTGCTTCTGCAGCAGCAGCAGCAGCTCCGGGTCCGCAGCACCGTCTCAGCCTTCGGTTCCGGCCGCGATTCCGGCTCCGGTTTCGGGTCCGCATCACCGCACCGACGCAGGGTCCGGTAAAGATAATATGTGCGCGATACATACACATACACATTATTAGTATTAGTATTATTTATTATTGTCTCGAAGATTCGATTTCGAGAAATCGAATCTAATGGCGTCACTTGTGGGGACGTTTTTCACACCCACTCCGACTCTGTATTCCGCCGAGGTTTCTTCTTTAACATCCGGTTCTAGGTCTGATATATATCTACCCTTAGGTTGGGTGCAACGTATCGCATTCAAACTTGGTATATGTTCTATGAAGGTGATAAACTGATCCCACGCGAGTTTTGGTGACCGTAGGTCATCCCTAAGGGGGTGTTGCCCCCTTAGCGCCAAGGTCAAATTCGTCCTGAAAACCATGTTAGGCTTAACGTATAGGGCTAAAATTTGGATGTGAGTTATATGATGACGTAATCTCGTCGGAGACGAGATTACGTTCCTCTGCGTCCCCCGTAGGAAGGCGCTGCCCTCTAAAATTAAAAATGATGCGTGAAGGCTGAAACTTGGGTAGAAAGGATTTGGTTCGGAAGTCAGGAACCGGAGTTGGAGTTGAGTCGGATTCAGAGACAGGTCAGGTAGGTTCAGTTTCGGAGTCTGGGACCCACCGGAGGGTCCCAGCTGAAGAAATGCATGGAATGCAAAACAGAGGAAGAAGAAGAAGGAAGAAGGAGGAAGGAGGAGGAAAGGAAGAAGGAAGAAGAATGAGGAATGAGGAAGGAGGAAGGATTCAGAGCTGGTTCCGGCACCGGTGCTGGAGCCACTGCGGTGCCGAGTTAATAAACAGTCGTATAACAACAATGTTGGTGTGTTTATAAGGGTTATCAGTCCGGTAGATCGGAATATTGGGTTATAAGATACGTATAGGGTGTCTGGGCCCCACTCATTAGGGTCCCGACTGAAAAAGACACAGAGTGCAAAACAGAGGAAGAAGAAGGAGGAAGAAAGAAGGATGAAAGATGAATAAGGGAAGAATGAAGAAGAGTCTGACTCAGAGGGTAGAAGGTGACAGCTGCACGGTGCTGGCTCCGGTAGAAACGGTGCCGAGTTATTAAATATTTGTGTAATGATGCAATGTTGGTGTCTTTATATATGTTTTCGAGTCTGTAGATTTCGAAAATAATGGTTTCAGAACCATCAAGAAATAAAAAATAAATAAATAAATAAATAAATAAATAAAATTTCTTATTCTTTTTATGTTTATAACTTACAAATTTACGTTTTTACATACCCTAAAGCAGTAAATCACTAAATCAAACCACCATCCAGCCCCCCTCCTCCCTTCTGACCATCTGTGATCTATTGATCTATTGGTCTATTGACATTTCGAGTATCATTTTCAATAAACATAACATAAAATCAAGTTCTTTATCCATATCAACCAATATATGCTGACCTTAACAAAGTTTCTTGCATATCAAATATAACATCATTCTGAACTATGAATAATAACCCACAACGAGAAACTTTGCCCATCTTAAACAGGAATAAACAGTTAACATTAACAAAAGTTCCACACTTAACACCATTAAAGTAACTAACATAACATCCAAAGACACGTAACTTATTCACACTCTGTCAAGCCTGTCTCTAACATAACAATTTTAATTACATTAACATGGTAATATGTAACAAAATTTACCAAACCTTGTGCAATTATCATACAGACCAATGAGTATACTCTAACATAATAGGGTTCATATTAATAAAGTCAACATAACATTATCATGAACTAGAATATAATGTACAACAACAAACCAGGCCCATCTTAAGCAAGAATAAACTGCTAACATTTAACAAAGATTCACATACAACCTACAGCACTAATCCATTTAATGCATATCTCTGTAGAGAAACTTAAAAAGTCCATAGAAGAAGTTTTCATCAATAACCTTTACTTCATATAGGTTATTGATGAAAACCTCTTCCATGAACCAAGAGATCTTGAAACATCATTCGAAATGGTTTGCTAATGAAGTCATTGATGCTATATTCCAAGCCTCATACGAATCCTATCATAGTCTAATACATCCGTATGAGGGTTGGAATCAATTTCACTTTTGACGAAATTGATTCCAATCCTCATACGGTTTGTAACAGAATATGATAGGATCCGTATGAGGGTTTGAATCAATTTCACTTTTGGTGATGATCAGTCACCTGAATGGAAATACTATGTAAAGGTCCTCGTAAAGAGACATTCGTAGGAGCAGAATGAGAGGTCATCATACCAACACAGCGAAAAATGTCTTACTGACGAAATTCGGATGTATAAACAGCTAAAAGGTAACGAGATTCTTTCTTTCAACCAATCAGAAGAAGGTAAACAAGAATACAATGCACGAACGAACCACATCAGTTCAAAGGGTATATATTCTCGTTAGACAACAACAACAACAACAACAACAACAACAACAACAACAACAACAATATCAGTCCAAAAATAAGTTCTTTATATACCAACCACTATGAATAAGCACAGACATTAGCAAAATTCTAGGGCAAACTTAACATTACTAATAAAAAAACTTAATCTAGGCTCACGTTTAACACATCATCGTCGGTTAACACAGTAATATCTTACAAAAAACTCATCATTTCTCTAACAAATCAGTGTTATTTTCACATTGTCATAGTAATATTTAACATAACGTACCTAACTTACGAATAAACAGTTTCATTAACCAAGAGTATCTAAAGCAACACATAACCTTCCGAGAGAAAACCCAGGGGGATGTGCTCCTTGTAACACCTAACGCTTTCATGAGGTAACATGAAATATTTTTACCCTTACCCTATTTTAGACCCCGCCCCCTTTCAGAAAATATCATTTCAAAACTGTTAGATTAAGCAACAGCGCATCATACAGAGGCGATTTGATAGCACTGTAAGCACTGTAAGCACTACTTTGAGATCACCCCAGAGAGATGCACGAAGACCCATCTCGGGGTACCCTGAAGAGGGTGTAAGCGGTAAGGGCACAGCCCTTTGAGCTGAGCCCTTATGTAACAGGTAAAGACGTATTATCTAACAAAATCCCTTAACAAAGTGATCAATCTATCAAAGATACCAGCATCTCGACCTATGAATTAACACCATCTTCATCAAAGTGTCATTCGTTTTGAGTATAACATCATTTGAACTATGAATAAACATAGACATTAGCAAAATTCTAGGGCAAACCTAACATTACCCAACAAAAACTTAATCTAGGCTCACGTTTCTAACACATCATCGTCGGTTAACACAGTAATATCTTACAAAAACTCATCATTTCTCTAACAAATCAGTGTTATTTTCACATTGTCATAGTAATATTTAACATAACGTACCTAACTTACGAATAAACAGTTTTCATTAATCAAGAGTATCTAAAGCAACACATAACCTTCCGAGAGAAAACCCAGGGGGATGTGCTCCTTGTAATACCTAACGCATTCATGAGGTAACATGAAATATTTTTATCCTTACCCTATTTTAGACCCCGCCCCCTTTCAGAAAATATCATTTCAAAACTGTTAGATTAAGCAACAGCGCATCATACAGAGGCGATTTGATAGCACTGTACGAACTGTAAACAGGTTTCATTAACCAAGACTGTCTTCATCAAAGTGTCACACGTCTCTAGTATAACATCATTTGAACTATGAATAAACGTAGACATTAGCAAAATTCTCGGACAAACCTGACATTACTCAACAAAAAACTTAACCTAGGCTCACGTTTCTAACACATCATCGTCAGGTAACACAGTAATATCTTACAAAACTCATCATTTCTCTATCAAATCAGTTAATTTTATATTATCATAGTAATATTTAACATAACGTGCCTAACTTACGAAATAAGCGGTTCATTAGCAGAGTATCTAAAGCAACACACCACCTCCCGAGAAAACCCAGGAGGGATGCGCCCCCTGAAAGGGTGCGATGAATCTTGAGAGGGGGGATCACCCCGAAGGGGTGTAAGCGAGCATTACCCTCCGAAGGGAGGGTAAGGCCTCAGCCTCGGGCTGAGGCCCAGAGCCCGCTTAAACCCCTTCGACGTAATAATAATAATACTAATTATAATAATAATAATAATAATGTGTAATAATGTATGCGCACGCGCACATATTATCTACCGGACCCTGCGTCGGTGCGGTGATGCGGACCCGAAACCGGAGCCGGAATCGCGGCCGGAACCGAAGGCTGAGACGGTGCTGCGGACCCGGAGCTGCTGCTGCTGCTGCTGCAGAAGCAAACGCTAAAGACACGAAACATAGGGCATGAATGCATTGAATCGGTATTGATTTCGAACGCTATGCAAGACGCTGACGCAGGAGGAGATGCAGAAGGTGACAAAGGATACGTAGAAGGGCTATTAAAACAACTCAGAAGTGTTTCCTTCGGAAACACTTCTTCGACGTAATAATAATAATAATAATAATGTGTGTGTGTGTGTGCGCGTGCGCTCTCGCGCGCTGACGTAATCTTGCCTGCGCCAAGATTACGTCTGTCACCTCGATCCCAACCGTTAAATAAACCATCCCTCTCAGATCAAACAGCGGGGCGTAAGCGCAACATCAGTGTCCTCGGGGTGATACACCCTCTATAGCCATCCCTACAGACTTGAAATTTACACGGATTCGTCCTTACCCCATATATACATTATATTCCAAGTTTCAGACCTATAACTCTATTCCTTCATATCGAAAAGGGTGGTAGATCCCAAACTGTACCAATACTACTATATATAATATATATATATATAAATATATATATATATATATATATATATATATATATATATATATATATATATATATATATATATATATATATATATATATATATATATATAATGTTTTATAGTATTTATATATATCTTTATATATATGTATATATATATATATATATATATATATATATATATATATATATATATATATATATATATATCTTTATATATATATATATATATATATATATTAACATATATATAATATATAATATATGATATATATATATATATGCACTGATATGTGAAGCTCTCAGGTCGTAATGTTTGAATGTATACAATGTACTGTCATGTACACGTCTGTACGCATGTATGGGGGCTGACTTCCCGCCTCACAACGCACCATTATAAATGTCCGTTAAAGTAATGCCCTGCCTGTTGTTGTGACATTTCAAACTGTTAAAAAAGCAGTTAAAAGGGAGGTGCAACTATTTCTTAATTAAGGTACGCCCCAATTTCCACCCCCTAAAAATGGACATAAAAATTCAATTTTCGACGATTTGATCCTAAAAACATAAACTGTAGCTTTCTGCCAAAACTTGTCGTTTTCGGGTGTTTGTGTCTGTAATCATTCTTTCAGAATTTTAATTTTTTTAAAACCCATGTTTTTGACATTTCTCATATCAACTTCCAGAATTTTTTTTCGAAATGACTTCAAACTTGAAATATGCATAGATGGGACCATTACCTACAATATGCATGAAGTACTTTTTTGATTTTTTTAGTATTGTGCTCAGCGTTGTCTAATTTCAAAACCCACTTTTTTTGGATTTTTTAAAATGAAAAATTGCGATATTTTTTTTTTCTGTTCGTGCGAAGTGGATGAAACCTTCAGAGGATATGTAGTCGAGCGAGATGCACATTAATTACTTAGTTTCTTTGTATATACAGTAGTTTTGGATTTGTTCCTGTAACAAATTTAAAAAAAAAAAAATTCAAAAATTTTTCAAAAATTTTCTTTTAAGTATACAAAAATATTATCTAAGTAAAAAAGATGCATCTTACCATACTATACAAGCCCTGAAAATTTAATGTTGATCGGAAGAGTAGGAAGAAAATATATCAAAAATTCACTTTTTTTCGGAAAAGTAAAATTTTAGCATATATTTTTTTCTACTCGTCCGGTCAACATAAAATTTTCAAGGCTTGTATAGTCGGGCGAGATGCATCTTTTTTACTTATTAATTTTTTTGAATACTTAAAAGAAATATTTTGAAAAATTTCCAAAAACATTTTTTTTGAAAATTTGTTCCAGGAACAAATCCAAAACTGCTGTATATACAAAGAAACTATCAAATTAAAAATGTGTATCTCCCTCGACTACATATGATCGTAAAGTTTCACCCACTTCGCACGAGAACATAAGAAGTATCGCAATTTTTGTATCTTGCGAAGCCTCAAGAAACATTGATCGGAAACCCTCGAGTATAAAGTTTTTCAAAAATCAAACAGTACATCGTACCATTGTAGGTAATGGACCCATCTATGTATATCATCAGCTTGAAATTTTTTTGAAAAAAATTCTTGGAATTGATACGAGAAATATCAAAATGTCAAAAACATGGGTTTTGAAAAATTGAATATTCTGAAAGAATGAATACAGACACAGAAAAACACCCGAAAACGACAATTTAGAGGACAGAAAATGCTACAGTTTGGTGTTTATAGGGTCAAAATTGACAGGAAAATTCTGAATTTTATGTCCATTTTTATGGGGGGTGAAAATATGGCTTAGCTTGAACCGAATATTGGACCCCCCCCCCCTTGATCAAGCAATGAGAGAGTCTCGATATCGTGGTCAAGACGGACATGGGTCTGTCCCACTTCTGATCCTTCATAATATTCAAATAATACAAATAGAAATACTAATCACCATAAAGCTGTTACAACTAATTGTGTTTGATAATACAAAAGGGGATTCTGTTGAGAACCTCGGTGAAGAAGGGTAGGCACTACAATGTGTCATTTATAATAATTCAATAATTGTGTATTCCTTATAAATAAGTGTTTGTGGTATATTAAATTAATTAATTACCTTTATTGCTCAATTGGCAAAGAACAATTAAATAAATAATAAATTACATGTAAAATAAACAATAAAGAAATCCCACTTTCAGTACCCCAAAGTAATTATACCTAGACATGAGTATCTGTCCATCTATATATATATATATATATATATATATATATATATATATATATATATATATATATATATATATATATATATATATATATATACTATATATATATATATATATATATATATATATATATATATATATATATATATATATATATATATATATAAACTAAGTTATAAAATTCTAAGTTACATACCCATCTGAATTATTGATTCCCCCTGAATAGCTTCCTGTCATTATATTTGGACCCTGCAATTTAAAAGAAATAAATACCTTTATTCATCTATCTTTTTCCAAATGGGTGG
>JABUQX010099859.1:20000-22863 GCA_015478945.1 Trachelipus rathkii
ATTTGGATATTGTATAGAAGAAGGAAAAGAGTCTGACGTAAATCTCGCGTAGACGAGATTACGTACCCCTGCGTCCCCTCGTATGGGGGGGACGCTGCCCCCTCTAAAAATAAATTGGTCGTAGAAGGTGAAATTTGATAGTGTATTAGAAGAAGGTAGAAAGGAGTGTCGGGACGTATAGAGTTTGAGTTGGCAACGCACAGTGTGCTCCGTGCGGTGCTGGATAGTAAATAAGCGTTATCATATAATACAATATAGGTGTTAAAAAATATATGTTTATAGGTATGTAGATCTCAAATATGATGGTGTGAGGCTCCACCATGACGCCCGCCTTGCGCAACAGGCCCCGGGTCGACGCGTGGTGCGCGCGCCGCAGGCGCGCCGCCGGCGCGATCCGACGCGAAACGGCCCGTGCGCGTGCGCGCGCCCGCCGGCGCGATTCGACGCGAAATGGGTACGTACGCGCGCCCACAGGTCCGCAGCGCGATCCTGAGCGAGACCGGCAAAGTGTTCTATTTTTTTTTTAATTAATTTTTATAATTTTGTTTTTTTAGCTTTTACGAGTGTGCTTTTGTTTCCAACTTAAATTTTTTTCGAAAATTTATTATTTTTTATTTGATTTTTGTTTTTTACTAAAGAAAATTTATGTTTTTCATGTTTAAGACGTAAAAATTTACGCTTTTACATACCCTAACATAAATCAGTAAATCAAACCATCATCCAACCACCCTTCTGTCCATCCGTGATCTAATTGATCTATTGATCTATTGGATTTGCAAGTCATATTTTTTGTATTAAACATTATAAAGAGATTCATCATATAGCAGTAAATCTAGTAAATCAGTAAATCAAACTGCCCTCGCCACCCCATCCGTCTATTGATCTATTGAATCTATTGATCTATTGATTCGTCATATTTTTTATTAAAATGTAATGTTTTACATACCCTAGAATTCAGTAAATCATAAATCAAACCCTGTCCCTCTCCCTCACACCTCCCCTACCCTGTATGAGTCTATTGAATCATTGATTGCCTATTGATTCAAATCAATTATTTTTTAGTAAAATTGTTTATGTTCCCAACGAATATACTCTAACTAATAAAGTTTCCACATCAATATAGCTAACTAGCGTCATACAAACTAAGAAAATAATGTACAAAGACAAACCTAACACAACTTACACACGAATAAAACTGTTAACATTAACAAAGTTTCCACACTTAACACCAGTAACAAGTAACTAACATTGCATGCACAACGTAACCTATTTCATACTTTTTCAAAGCATATCTCTAAACATATTAAACGTTAATCTAACACTGACACAGTAACATTTAGCAAAATATGTATCATAACCTTGTCCGATATCATACAGTTCCCAAGAAAAAAACCAAAAAATTTTATATGCTACTTCGTAACAAAATTTTACATTGAGTAATATTTAACAAAAATTTATCATACATTCCTAAAATATGCATAATCCCACAACAATATATGCAACATAACAAGTTCTATCCAAACATAACATAAAAGCAACAAAAAATATTTTAATCCAAACATTACATAAATTAAGTTCTTTGAATAAAATATATAGTAAAGTGTAAATAGTTAACAGAATTTAAAAAAAGAAGTTAAATCAGTAATTAAGTAAATCAAACCACACTCCCCCTCCCCGCCCCTCCTATCCACCTCCGTGCATGACCTTTCGTGATCTATTTGATCTAAATGATCCAGGTCCACGTTCGAGTATCATTCGGGATAAAAACATAGACAAAATAGAGCTTCTTTATATACTAAACACAACGAAATATATGGTTAACGTAACTTGTTTTTCAAACATTAATAAGCTAACATACCATCAACTGAAGAATATAATGTACAATGCTAAAACCTAACACACCTTACCATGGATCATAACTACTTAACATTAGCAAGTTCCTACTTAAAATTAGTACCGTTATGCAAGCGTACAAGAACGCGTTACGCTATTCACACTTTTTTCCAAGCATATCTCTAACATAGTCAACTGTTATATTTTACATTAACATTCTATTGGATTTTAGCGTCGCATTTTCGAAATATCATTTCGGATAAACATAGCACAAAAAATGAGTTCTTTAATATCCCTTAAACCACATCGAATATATGCTAACGTAAAAATGTTTTTCACATTAATAAATAACATAGCATCATATTGACTAAGAAAATAATGTACAATGACAAAACCTAACACACTTACTCTCTAATAAAACTGTTGAACATAACAAAGATCCACACTAATCCCAGTAAATGTAACTAACATCTTGCATACTAAAACGTAACCGTATTCATAACTTTTTTCAGGCATATCTCTAACATATTACACGTTAATTTTCATTGACACAGTAATATTTAACAAAAATTATCATAACCTTTTCTAAATATGTATTGAATACGAATAACAGTTAAAAACATACAAGTTTTCTATGTCCAAACATAATAAAAAATCAAGTTCTTTGAATAACAATATCATTATAGTAAATTGTAATAGTTTTACTGATTTTAAAGGGCAGTAAATTTCAGTAAATTTCAATAAATGCACACCATCCAAGACGCCTTCCCTCACCTCTCCACCATGAATCCCCTTTTTGGATCTCTATTGATCTATTGATTCATGTCATATTTCGAAGTATTTCGACTTTCGCGCCGGCTAAGACATACCACAAAAATAAAGTTCTTTATATACTAAAGATTCGAATATAGTACGAAGCAAAAGTTTTTCTTACATTAATCATAAAGCTATACATAAGACATAACCTGAATCTAAGAATAATTAATCGTACCCAATCGACAAACCTAACGACAGCCAATCGCGTACGTCC
>JABUQX010099860.1:0-7500 GCA_015478945.1 Trachelipus rathkii
ATATATATATATATATATATATATATATATATAATTCTCATATGAACTTACCATCATTTTATAAGGTCAATTTCAGTTTCCTTGCTTTTTGACTGAGGTGATTCAAAATATTTTCATTGCTGACTTCTGTGCTGAGATCTCAATGATTTGACAGTAAAGCTAGACCTGTAATGCGATCCTCTCCCACACTATTCCGTTAATACGTTTTCAGACGCCTTAATGTCGAAAAGGTTCTTTCTACTGTTGCGGTGGATACAGACAATACTGCTAAGATATTCAGGAGAGTAGCAATGTTAGGAAACCTCCTCTTGTCACACTTAGCCAAAGCACCGATCGCAGTTTTTGGTTTTTCATTCTAGCAGCCATTTTCGCCACCTGAAACACAACTCTCCTTTTAGTGTATCCTCGTGAGGGTCTGGAAGGTCGTCTTTATAAAAGAGGATGTTTTTTTCAATATTCTTATAAGGTACATCGCACTTTCTGGTAAAATATACTGAAGTGAAATGATAGTGGGTTCATGCGAGAGAAATCGATCAGTCAATAAAAAAATCATCAATAAACAAAATAAAAACTGAGATGCGGTAATATGATTCGGGATCTGATGAAGGCACATTACAACGATGTTTCTGGAACTTCGTAGTTCTTGGAATTGTTATTTCAATACCTAAGCTGTCGCATACATTTTTAGCTTGTGTGAATATGGTTTTAAACTCCTGTGTCTGCATTTTGTCTATCTTTTTCTTGAAGTTGAATAATGTCTATCACTAAGTTTATTGCACTGACAATGTCCAAATGGACACTATGTAACTGTTTTGACAAAGTGTAGGTTATTTCAAGAAATTTACTTAAAACGAATAATGTTATTATAAAATTCAAATTACTGATTGATTTAACGACGAAGTAGCTTTCTGTGATAATTCACCAGGCCATTCTTTTATTTCTTCCAATGACGCAAGTATTAGCTCAAGAGTCTCTTTAAAAAGGAAAACCGCTTCATGTCGTTCACATTATCTGGTCTCGCACATATTTTTGATCCTCTTGTTATTTTGGTTACTAGAAAACTCTTTTATTTTATCTTCCAGAAGTTTTGTGCGCTTCGGACTCGATCAAAAAAAAGTGCACATTTCAGAGATAAATCCTAAATCGTTTCGAATTGCTTGAATTTTGGAAGAGTCTGAGAGACATAGATTTAAACAATGTGCCACACAATGTGTGTAATGTGTATAGAGCTTTAGGATATTCATTCAAAATAACAGATTGCACTCCTCGTAATTCGCCTCTCATGGAAAAGGCTCCATCATATCCTTGGCCTCTTAAATTTTAGAGTTTTAAACCAAGATAGCCGAGTCTCTCCAAAATTACATTTGCCAATGCTTTCCCTGAGATATCATAAACTGGAACAAATGATAAAAAATCCTCTCTTAAAGTAAAAGGAGTATCACCTCCATCACCACCAATCGCGTACCTTACACAAAGTGAAAACTGTTCTGTTTGGGAAATATCCGTTGTTTCATCAGCTAATGCTGAAAAAAATTTGTTTTTATTAACTTCTTCCACTGTTTTCCTTTGTATAAGCTGACTAAATGACTGTATGATTTCGTTCTGTATCATCGTACTCATATACATTGAATTTTTGGACGATATAAGTAAGTGGTTCTTCAAAACCTGGTCACCTCCATTTGCTCGAAACCTAAGAAGGCTTCTAAAATTTCTGCCATTTTCAGCTGGAGTTGATAATTCAATACGTCCAGAGTCACTTGAGCCCCTTAAAGCAAGACCTTGCTGGCCATATAAACGTATAATTTCAATCAATGGTACAAGTTTTTCTCTATTTTCCTTGGCATTTTTCTTATTCTGAGTGTCCAGTTGTTTGTCTATGCTTTCGATTTTTTTCTGAATAAGAGCTTCAATATTATCTTATAGGCTATTTATAAGCAGTTGACTCCAGGAGCGAAAATCAATAATTAATGTATTGTTATTTTAATAATTTTAGGGTAAATACATTAAGTTTTTGGGTAATCAAACCTAACCTAACCTAACCTAACCTAACTTAACTTAACCTAACCTAACCTAACCAAACTTAACCTAAATTAACCTAACCTTATATTAACGGAGTCAACAGCTTATAAATGTCCTATCTTTTATATATATATATATATATATATATATATATATATATATATATATATATATATATATATATATATATATATATATATATATATATATATATATATATATACTGTATATATATATATATATATATATATATATATATATATATATATATATATATATATATATATATATATATATATATATATATATATATATATATATATACAGTATATATATATATATATATATACATATATATATATATATATAATAGTAAAATATATATATATATTTATTTTTTTATTTATATATATATATATATATATATATATATATGTTTGTTGTTTGTTTTCTGCTGAAAAAATTTCACTGTCGAAAATTTCTGGGGGGCTGCAGCCCCCTCAGCCCCCCCCCCTGGCTACACCCCTATATATATATATATATATATATATATATATATATATATATATATATATATATATATATATATATATATATATATATATATATATATATATATATAAAAACAAAAAGTGGGTAAGCTTTTAAGATTCTAACTCAAATGAGTTTTTTTTGGTGTGTGTGTGTGTGTGTGTGTGGAGGTGTGTGTGTGTGTGTGTGTGTGTGTGTGTGTGTGTGTGTGTGTGCGTGGAAAAACGATAACATATTAAAAACAGTTTTAAAATCACTTATTTCAAAAAGTTTGATTTTGCTTGGGCTTAAATTTTTTTTATATTATTAAGCACATAATATCGTCTTTTTAAATAAGAATAGTATATGGAAAAAGTCAAAAGATCAAAAACCCAAATTTTTCATGGAAAAGAAAAATACTTCAAAACAATAAAATTTAATTAATTTTGAATATTTCCTTGTGAAAGTTTTAAAGTCTTATGCTTTTACCCTAAAATGACCAAATGATAAAGTTTTTAATTTATAACTGCAATTAATTAATGAATTAAAAATTTTTTGTACCGTGTTGAGTTTTCTCTGGGATATTGTGATAGACAAAACAATATTAAAACCATTTTACTGTATTGTGCCATCAAACTTCAAAACATATACTTATTACAAGTTGACTAACCTATTCTGTACTTCTAAATTCCTTGGTCTATCATAACCCATCATTCTAAAGTCTTTTTTATGAATTTTATTTTCATAATCACAATCCACGTCATGATCTGAAAACTGTGTTCCAAAATGGCAGTAAAATATTACACGTTTTAGCTCTAGGAAAATATCAAATACCCTTGGTGGTCATAAATGTTTTGCTTTAGGATTGTTCATCAACATAATTATTGAATTTAGAAACCAGATCATATTTCAATCTGTTTCTCAAAAATATATTTTTTCCCCATATTTTATCGTAACATTTAGATCAATAAAAATATTTACATTTTTTTCGAAAATTACATTGATCGTCTAGTCAGGTATGTTATTCAGATGGTAATTAGTACTAATAAACAGCAAGTACTCTTAAGGACTCTCATCTTCAAAGAACCTCACTACAACTTCCAGGCCTGTGCACATCTCCTTGGGCAGAAGAATAAATATTTGATAGATCTGATCAAATTCCTGACGTTAGATACCCATTTATACAAGATGGTAGAGCAGGATGAAATTTTTTCATGACAATCTCAATTCGCTCTTTTTTGTTTAATATTCATTCAATTCTTATGAAATTTTGAGGAAATATATAATTCAACAAGATACACAAGTTTGATTTAGAGCAGTTTTCTGTATACCCAACCGTTTGACCCAAACCAATTCGCACCCATTATCAAATTACCTTAAATATTAAATTTACATTGGTATACCTATTTACAAAATTCTCTTAGATTGGAATTTTGATATCTTCTTTCAAATGCATTTTCGATACCCATTTATGAAGGTATGTCCCATTAAATTTTATGAATTTTTGAACATACCTGTATAATTGGGTATCTAATTTTTTTTGGAACAAGATATCAAAATTTCATACCATGAGAAATTTTAAATAGATATACCATTATACAGTTTAACTTTCAGGTCATATCGACCAAGGGTGTAGGAGTTATTTTTCAAAACGGGTATGAGTGGATATAGGTCAAACGGTTGGGTATGCAGAAAATCGCTCTAAATAAAACTTGCTTATCTTGTTGAGTTATATATATTCTGAAACTTTCATAAAAATCGAATGAATATTAAACAAATTAGAGCGAATTACAAAATTTCATGAAAAAATTTATCCTTCCCTCCATTTGCAAAAAAAAAAAAAAAAAAAAAAAAAAAAAAAAAAAAAAAAAAAAAAAAAAAAAACATAATTGAAAATTTTCTGTTCTTTGCTACTCATCTGATTTTTATGAAATTTACGGTGCAGATATAATTGGAAAAGTCACCAAAGTTCAATAAATTTATCAGGTTTTATACATCCCTTAAGTATTAGGTCTACCCAAAAGTAAGAAAATCTTCATAAATTATTTTTTACAAATTTTCTGACAGAGGTTAGAAATTTTTTGTCATAAGTGAAAATTTTCTCCGATCTTTTAACATCCAGCGATATAATACTATAAGATAAAATAGAATTTAACGAGTTACACAACTCTTTCATATACCCAATACATACCCAATCATACCCAATTACCGTACCATACCATACCACATACCCAATCATACCCAATTACCATACCATACCATACCATAATACATACCCAATCATTTTACCTCTGTGCACGCTGTCCAATTTGAAACCGCCAGTACAATGAGGTTCCCAGAGATCACATTGATAGCTATGTATAAATATGCCCTAAGTGAAAGATATGTAACATATGCAATTCAATTTTCAACTAAAATTTCATAAAAATTGAAAGAACAGTAAAAAAAATTAGAGAGAATTTTGAAATTTGACAATTTTCACATCTTTTCCAGATAATGTGAAAAAATCTATACATTATATTATTTTTGTATGTAGTTTAGATGAACTAAAAAGGCTTAAACGAAATTTTGTTTCCACTTAGTATACATCTAAATCGACAATTCATTTTGGAACCAAATATCAAAAGGTTAAATATACAGAAAAATGCTCTGAATAAACGTTTACTAACTCTACCAATTATATTTACCCAGAAAAATTCATAAAAACTGGATGAATTATATAAAAAATTATTAATGAGAGCAAAATTTCAATTTTGGCTTTTTTTTTAACTAAACATTAAGCCTGTCCATTAAGTTATCATATTTATATATATTTTTCAGAGTAAATCATAATATTTTGAATTGCTTACTTATACACACCAAATTACATTTAGTAAAGAAATATCTTTTGCATAATTATATTAAAAATATTCGCCTTTTGCAAGCAAGTTTCTAAAGAATATAAAGCTGCAGTAAATAAAGCTACATAAATTTCTATATTAGATGCAATTTAAATATTAAAATTCTGCAAGATTTATTAAAAGAAAATCTTTCAGCAAAATTAAAGAAAAATCTCACATTTAAACACCCAATATATATATATATATATATATATATATATATATATATATATATATATATATATATATATATATATATATATATATATATATATATAGGTATATATATAAATATATAACCCAACTTATATATATATATATATATATATATATATATATATATACCACAAGGGGATTATTGTATGTAACTAAGTATTTAGAGTATTAATAGTGGAAAATATGTTCAATTTCTTATAGAAATTTTCGGTCGGATGTCGGACACTGAAAATGATATCCGGCCTGTGCCGAAGGCAGTTTTGAAATGACAGGATATGGTAGGAGGTGTAGCAGGATACAGTTACTTTATTAATATATATATATATATATATATATATATATATATATATATATATACTTTATATATATATATATATATATAACTTAATATATATATATATATATATATATATATATATATATATATATATATATATATATAGTAAAATACCACACACCCTCAAAACAGGAAAATCATCAAAGCTCTCAAGAAAATAAATCTCAACCACGACCCAACAATAGAAATAACCACAACTGACCTAGAAAACATAACAAAGACACTTAAAAACTCACCTGCAACTGCCCCAGACAACATTTCAAGCACCTAGGGAACACAGCTTTAACTCAACTAGCACAGATATATAATAGTTCCATCAGCCTAAATTTCATTCCCCCTATCTGGAAAAAAGCTATCATTATACCCAAACTTAAACCAGGAAAAGATCCCTCTGACCCTTCATCATATCTCTCCACCTCTCTATTATCAACACTATACAAACTACTAGAAAAAAACATACTAAACAAAATAACTCCACATATCATCAAACACAAATTCCAACACGGCTTCAAACAAAACCATCCAACTGCAACCGTACTCATAAAAATCATTCAACCACAATCAACGGCTTAACTCAAAACCCGCTCACAAAACAGTAATAATCATAGCAATCGATATCAACAAAGCAATCGATACAGTACCTAAACATAACTTGATCCACAAAATAACAAAATCTAACATTCCCACTAACCTAGAGAAATGGATTTCCTATTTCCTATCATGAAGAACAGCACAAATACAAGCAAGTAAAACAAAATCCAGAACAGAAAACCCCAAAACAGAATACTGTTCCCCCACAATATTCAACCTATTCACGACCAATCTCCCACAACCACAAACAAATCGCACAATCATAACAGCCTACGCAGATGACATTACCATATCCATTACTCACCAGAACATAAGCACGGCCACAAACCTTACACAACAATACATCAACCAACTTTAAACATGGCTAACAGAAAACAGAATGTCCGCCTCACCAAGCAAATCATCAATTACTTTAATCACCGCCGACCTCCAACTTGGCACCACACACACCCAAGTCTACTTAAACAGCATTGCCGTACCCTTCAATAAAATTCCCAAAGTCCTCGGAGTAACACTTACCACTCATCTCACCTTCACAAAACACACAGACAACAAAATTTCATCTGCAAACAAGAAACTGAACATATTAAGAACCATCGCTGGCACAGATTTCACAAACAATAAACAGACATCCACCACCATATACAAACAATACATTCGTCCGACTCTAAACTACGCCTCTCCAACTTGGCACCCACTACTGACTTAAAACAACATAAAGAAACTCCAAGCGACACAAAACAAAGCACTAAGAATCATAACAGGATGCACATCAGCAACATAAGAACAACACCTACACGAAGAAACCAAAATACTACCCATAGATACACACCTGGACATGATAGGCACACAATTCTTTACCAATACTCAAACACCCCAACACCCATGCCACATTGCCCTCTCTAACCCCATCCACTACAGACTCAAACAACCTCCTTCTTCACCAGC